>PVJI01003099.1:0-130663 GCA_004026765.1 Micronycteris hirsuta
AGAATCACTGTAGAGGACACATGGACAGAACTAAGGGGGAGGAGGGAGGATGGGGGGGGATGGGAGGGGAAGGGGGGGAGGGGAGAGGCTGCAAATAACTGTAATTAAACAAAAAAAATTAATAAAAAAAAAAAGAAGGAGATCCTGCCATTTGCAACAACACTGATGGCTCTGGAGGACATTGTAAGTGAAATAAACCAAATGTGGAAATTCAAAAAAAAAAAAAAAAATTTAAAAAGTGAGTGAATGAAAAATAGGTACTATATATTCACAGTATCATATTAAAAAATACAAACAGGTATAAAAGATACATCTTCTTCCCCTATTTTTGTTTCTCAGCTGACAATTTTTATGGGTTTTTACTTACTTCTTTAATGCTTTGCTTTTTCCCTTGAGCCTATTTTGGGAAGTTTTCTATATCTGCATATACAATTCTCCCCATTGCTTTTACTGGCCACATAGTAGGACACTGTATGGGTGTACTATAATGTTTTTAGCCAGCCCCTATGCATCCATCATTTCAGTTGTTATCAAACTTTTGCTATTTTAAAATTACCTTTTAACCTCACAAGTGATACATAAATGCCTTCTTGTAATGCTCAAAAAATTTCAAAATATGCCTGCCTCTAAAGAGCTCAAAATGTAGAGCAGAAGGCAATAGCTAAAGGAAATTATGTACAGTCTGATAAACTCTTAGTTAGATTCCTAACTCACTTTACAGTACTCATGGGAGTCTTTCTGGAGGAGGTGACAATAGATTGGAGCTTTGAGATAAAGAGGTGGCAGTTTTGTCTGGTGGCTAGTGAAAGGTGGCCATTCTGAGAAACAAGGGCTGTGTGTTCATCTTCGGAGAATCTTGAAAAAATTGGCTCATTAAAGAAAAAGCAAATATGTTTGAAGACAACTCAGAAGCTATAGTTGCATCTCAGGAAATGAGTTTGCAGATTGTGAAATTTGCTGGCCAGGTTATAACACTTGAATTTACCTCAGGGAAGCCTGAAGTCATTGAAAGATCAGAAGTGGAGGAATGACATGATCAGATGTGTTCTAAAATTAAAAAATCACCTTGGTGGCCTTGAGAGAAGATAGACTGCGAGGGAATGGGGTGAGAATGAAGTCTAGGAAAACCAATCATGAGGCCCTTGGCAATAGTGAGGACAGAAAACTATACATACATTTAGTAGGTTGGAACTCACAGAAATGGAAGATATAACAGAGGACAGATGCAGAGGACCACTCAAGGAAAGTCTAGGTTTCTTGACCAAGTCCCCCATTAGATGGCAACTTCAATCAGTGAAGAATGAGAATATAGGATGGAAAGAAGGCTAGGTGAAGCAGATGAATTCAGCTTCAAAGGTGAGTTTAACATATTCTGGTGACCCGCCTTAGGGATTCCACTCAGGGGGCTAGGATACATAGGAAGTCAGACTGATAGTTCAGGTATGGGGTGATAAGAATGCAGTAAGCTGCCCTGGCTGGTGTAGCTCAGTGGATTAAGCATGGGCTGCAAACCAAAGGGTGGCCAGTTCGGTTCCTGGTCAGGGCACATGCCTGGGTTGCAGGCCAGGCCCCCGGTGAGGGCCATGTGAGAGGCAACCACACACTGATGTTTCTCTCCCTCTCTCCCCTTCTGTCTAAACATAAATAAATAAAATCTTTAAAAGAATATAGTAAGTCAAGTGTAACAGCTATATTCTAGAATTGAGGACATCGAATGAAGAGCACAGACTACAAACTCAGTGAACAGCAAACACTTGGGCCACAGAGGGAGTGGAGTCTGAGAAGAAATTTGAAAAGGAGCAGCCAAGGAGGGTAACTCATGGGGAGGGAGGTGTTGCGTTCTCTCCAGCCCAGCAATACAGAATGTCTCTTTGTATGCTTGAAATAAGTATTCTTATGATTTTAAAATTAACACAGTTTATTGTTCAAAACTTGGAAAATATAAAACCTCATACATAAAAAATTATAATTTCCTCAGATTCCATCCTTACAGAAACCACTGTTTACCTTTTTGTACGTGTCTTTCAATTAGATGGCTCATGTAAACTAGTGCTACTTTGAGAAAAAAAATACTAAAAAATGCAAGTAGAGAAGGAATTTGGTTGTAGTTGTCTTTCTTGCATTTAACTTCTATGCTTTGATATATAATTATATGCACTTTAAATTTCTAAGAAAATACATTTATCATTTCAATTGTTAAATACAGAGAATCAGTAAACCTTTCCACAAAACTACATGCTAGATGAACTGCTTCTTATCTGTAGAAAATTATCTTTTACAGTGGATATTTTTCTATTAAAATAGTTTTAAATAACGTTCTTAAATATATAAACATCAAACATAGTTTAAAAATGTGTAGAGAAAAATTCTAAGAAACCAATTTTTCAGCTAACCTAAGTCAGATATAAACTTTCTGCACCTTTCAAATCAGTATTTAAAGGACCAGTCTTAGTACAATAGTTTCTTCTTGCAATTTGTGTAATGAATGAAGCTATTATTGGGGGTCTTTTGATTGTTTTATCATTTTGTTTTCACATGTTCCCCATTCTGATAACCAATCTCAAGGAATTATTCAAGAACAATTTTAAATTGTACTTTAAGCATAAAATTAAGTGCTGGCCCACATGTCCAGACTCTACAAAACAGACTAAAATAGACTCTGCTGTTCGTGGCCATCTGCAGCTTGGGGAGTCTTTAATGTGTTTGGCTGTGTGCAAGCAAATTCTCAGCTTCTCCTTGGCTGGACTCTAAGGATGAGTGAAAAAGGACAGATGTTACCTGACTGGTGGGCTCCCAGCCATAGTGCTAGGAAACCATCGATGTCGTGTGGTGCTGGAGTGGAGGAATGCTAAGGGAAGGGCAAGAGGAGAATCACCTTCCTAAGGACTGAGGCACAGCAGAGGCAGCCAACTAGGCATGTGATGTGGAAGCCCTTTCTCACTGATGGCTTCCTCCAGAGCTGTCAGAGGCCATCTTACTGGTAGGCTGACATCTGGGATCCCACGTGACTCTAAAACGCCAGTGACTGCATGTCTCGTACTGTCTAACGTGCTTTTTTAGAGATAAATTCATTTACTGAGGTCAGGACTACTGGTGGGGAAGACCACCTTTCCACCAAAACCTGACCTAATCTATCTCCTGTCCATGAACACCAATCACAGAGCAGAAGGAGGGCACGATGCCTGCTCTGCCCCCATCACACCTTCTTTTGCCAAAAAAATAACTCTTATGTATAAGGACACATTATAAAAATTTCCCTATGAGGCACCTTTCAGAAAATTCACCTACCCATTAAGTTTGAAAATTACACCTTGACATAACAGTGGCAGGAATAGCTATAGTCTTATATTTTAAAGTTCCATAGGTCTTGTATAAAACAATGGACATGTTCAGGACTCTGACTAAATTCCATAGCTTTATCTCAGGCAGTGTTTCTCAATCTGTGTCCTTTCTAGACAAAGGCAATTAATTGCACTAGTTTGTAAACAGAGGATGCAATTTCACCATGTAATGGGGCACCGACCAGAATACACTGTGATGATTTTTTCCATGCCCAAATCAGCACATAGTATGAGTTGTTTAAAGCCAAGTACCATATTTTTCAGACTATAAGACATACTTTTTTCCCCCCAAATTTGGGAGGAAAAAGGAGGGTGTGACTTATAGTCCAAATGTAGCTTACCTGGCTGTTTACATTTACATTGGTGAAATATTATGTTTTTTATGTCATTAAATATTTTACCACATTTTTTGCTTCAAAAATTTTTTTCCTATTTTCCTCTTCTAAAACCTAGATGCGTCTTATGGTCTGGTGCATCTTGTAGTCTGAAAAATATGGTACATTTTGCCATTTTCCTTAGAGAAGAAAAAAATGGGAAAGGGGCTAAATTGCTATTCTCTGTGGTCTTCAATAAAGGTTGTATCTAAGGACAAAGTAAGACCCTTAACAATTAAATATACCCAAAATCCATACAAGTTTTTGTCTTAGGTCTACTAACAGCCAACAGCTGCTTGAAATGACAGATCAGTGCCCCTATGTCACATGAGAGACAGGGAACACCTTCAGAGGGAAGGCAGGTAATTACCATAGAGCTGTGAACCAGGTGTAAAAATGAGAAATTTTTTGAGTGAAATTTACACACTTCCAATAATATTTATTCTGAACAAATATTTGACAAAATTCTACAAAACTTAAGAATTGCTTACATAGTTTAAACTCCGAGGGTTTTCACTTTCATTTATTTTTTTACTAATAAAATACAGAGTTTCTTATTGTATTTTTTCCATTACCATTTAGTCCCCATAAACCCCCCTCTTCCTAGCAATCACCACACTGTTGTCCAGGTCCATGAGTCTTTTTTCCTCTTTGCTCGATCCCTCCACCCCTTCCTTCGCCCTCACCCATTAGCTGTCATCCTGCTTTCTAACTATGAATCTGGCTGTATTTTGCTTGTTAGTTCAGTTTGTTCATTAGATTCCACAAATGAATGAAATCATATGGTTTGTCTTTCTCTGACTGGCTTATTTTACTTAGCATAATGTTCTCCAGGTCCATCCATGCTATCGCAAAGGGCAAAATTTTCTTCTGAATTCTGCATTTGAAAAGTGATTTTAAAATAAAATATCAAAACAGAATTTTGTTTTTATTATAAGCAATCTCAATCTCAAAATAATTTACTCTTTGTAGTTACAGCATTTAAAACCCCCTGTAGATTGTTATTGCATCAGGTTTGTGTCTAAATTTGTGTACAAAGACATGAGCGTCATGCAGAAAACTACATACATATGCACACGCACATGTGCTCTCACATACACACACACACACACACAGCGCAGGCTGTCCACTGAGCTGTGTCCTGCTAATATCTCTCGGACACTACGGTTGTTTTGTGCTTTGCTCCCTTGCACCAAGACATCACAGTGCTCTCAGCACTCCGGTGTTACATGCACTGTCTGGCCTGTGCAGACCTTTCCGTCTGGGACAGTACCATTCTGTCCAGACAGGGAGGGACCGTATGTTTTGGTTTTTATTCTCAACACCAAAAGCATGCTCCTACAGCCCTTCTCTGAGGCTTCCTTTTAAAATGTTTAAATTCCATGCGTGCTTGTTGCAAAAACACTGCAAGGGTCCAACTGATTCAAGGGCATTGAATCTGTCCCTTAATTCTGCAGAGCAGTTGGCCCTCCCCAATAATGAATGGCTGGCTGTAAGCAAAGGCTCCCCCAGCCAATGCAGTTATCTGTGAAAGAGCATTTGCTTGCAAATGATGAACCCAGTTTTGCTGGTTGAGAAGGAGAGAGCCTGACTGTTCAGAAAGACAGAATCGGGGTTTAAAACAGTTGCTTTAAAACAGCTTGCCAGTTCACAGTTCCCAATTAGGCCTCCAGTAAATGCACTAGCTGTAACCTCAAAAGTCAAAATCTCAGATGTGCACAGTGTTTCCAAGAAACATTAAACATCAAATAGAAATATTATAATCCATGTGAAGCTGATTACTCTGCAGGTGTTAACCCAGCAGTTCAAAGTGACTTCTATTTAATGAAGGAATTAACTCAATAAAAGTTTATATGCTGCATGTTCTCCATATTGGATGTGCATTCTTTATATTATGTGTTATTTTGCTTGCTATAATGAAATCTTCAAAGAATTGAAATGCCCTGTGGCTAACAGATTTTCCAGATCAGATACCATGGGACAAATAACCTGTATTTTTTTACTACACATAGTGAAAGAAGTTTTATTTTATGTTTCATTGTACTTGGAGAAAATTTCAGAACTCTGCTTTCTAGACCTTTTAAAGGATCTCTCAGGAAAAATAAACTACAGCCTGTTCAGTTTTTACTAATCATAAATGTCAAAGTATGGACTAATATTTTCAAAAGGTACATTTTGAAAATATTCTTGCATAAGAAGTTTGACTATAGGTTATAGTCAACTAAAAGTGAAACCCTGCTACATAAAACTCATTTATTTACTCAGAAGATAAAAGATAGAGATAGATATAGACAGATATAAATAGAGCAAATGAACTATATCCCTGTATGTCAGAAAAATATTAAAAGTATGATGCAATCTAGTCTGGTATATATAATTCTTTATCTACACTTGCAAAATTAATCTTGAAAATTCAGATGGGTTTTGCTAGTTATCCATGTGTGTAAGTTTAGTACCCTTACCTGCTTCTAACTAGTAGAGAAAATAGCCTCTGATGATCCCTCCAATTTTCTCATCTTCTCAGTTTGTCCCATTCTTACAGGTAAGTGTGTCACCATAGGTTTGATAAAATAGTCTACGTGTATTAAATATTTGATTTTTGCAGACTCTAAAGTCTTTCCTTTTGGCTTCCATCTAACTAATAATAATAATGCAGAGAGATATGTGGCTAGTACTCCAGATATGTAGCATGTTAGGAAGAATAGGAAAAAAATTACTTTATTTATCAGATCCTACAACTTATACATCCTTGTATCTACAAAGCCTGAATAATAGGTGTATTAAAAAGTATAATTCATATCCAGAATAGTGACTTAAAGTTTAAAGTGCCTTGCAATTTGCCGACACTAAGTTGTGTGTGTATGTGCGTGTGAGAGAGGGCAAGAAACAGAAAGAGAGAAGGAAAAGAAGGAGGGAGGGAGAATATTTAGCAGCAATTGCTGGCCAGGCCACTCAGTTCTTCCAAGTAGTAAATTCTTGGTCAATTGCTATAATTCCTGTTTGATAAAATGAAAGCTCAAGGATACAGAGCCATTTCTTGCAGAATATGCCTTTTAATTTGCCTTGAAGAAAATAACGATTTAAATGACAGTTTTTGAAAGAAAACAGATACAATATTTTAAAATTTCCAAATATTAGCTTGTACTTGATTGTCTTAGAACATGAATTCAAATTAATCCCACACCCTGAGAAATTGAGGCAAAAAGTGAGCTCCAGTTCTGTGCATTAAAGCAAGGGAATTTAAGAAGAAATAAAGCCTTTCCAGAATTCCAGTGATAGAGAGCGTATTATCTCTTAATCATGCCTTACACACCATACTTTCCATAGTTTATCCAAATATTTTTTCTTTCTCCTGTTGTAATAATAAATTTTCCAGGAAATTGCCCTATAACTGCCCCATACGGGAGACAGATGTTCCAAAGGAAAGAGCAGTTTGGTTTTATAGGGTACCCTTTACCATATGCATGTGAAGTCTTATACATTGTCAAAGCGTAGCAACATTAAATAAAAGGTAAGGCTATAACAGAATTTGGAAAATGAGATTCTGCAAAAAGCTAATATAATATAATTATGTGTGCTTCTAAAGATAATAATTTATCAAAAAAAAGAATTTTGAATACACAGAGCAATGATGGGCAATGTGACTCTTACTTAAATTTACCTCATTCTCCCCAAATATAACCTCTGTAATTCCAGTGTTCTATCACCCAATATGACCATGATCACTTGGGGGGGGGTTTCCCCCTTGATTGTAAGAATAAATAATATTCATTATGAATTTTTTAGGCCAAAAATAGAAGCATAAAAGAAGAAAGTAAGAATTTCTCACAATATCATTACTTTAACAGAACCAATATTTCTTTGTCATTTTTTTTTATTTCTAGGTTTTTTCTCCTAAGGAGGAAAAACAGGAGGAATAATTTGAAAAACATGAATATGAATGTATTTGGTTTCTTTCATTTTCATTTATGAGATCACCTCTGTAGTCTCCCAAATCCACAGCTGCCTCGAGGAGATTAAGATTTTATATCAGAGATGCCCAGAGAAAGATTCAACTCCTGCCATTCCAAATGGCAACCCCTTGCTGATAAGATACTGCCTAGAAAGGCAAGGATTTTTTTTTTTGTCTTCATCTCATGCTCAGAGGGTCAGTATTCACACTTCTAGGTTCATAACTGGTCTACCTTGAGAAAGGGTTTACTAAATTCCACCATTTCTTTCTTTGACTTGTCAAATGCCAAACTGGGTGAATTAGAGTGCAGGATTACATCACAGTGAGCTCCAGATAATCAGGAAAGAAAAGCTGGGAGCCTATGTTTTCTGGCAAGGTGCTGAGAGAGTGGATAATCAAAATGTTTAGAAAAGGTGTAAACTTGAGCTGAACACCTCTTCGCCACCTTTCCCATTGGTATCAGAGTGCTTCCTTCTCCACTGAGTCAGCCAATGAGAAATGAAAGAATGGGTGAAGAGTGAGGCAGGAGTCTTTGTTCCTGGGTGCTCTACCTTCCATTCTAAGAGTTGGGGCGTCCCTCCACTGCAGATCCTTCATTGGGTTACCTTCTCAGGCTCTCCACACATTCCCACCTCGTAGCTTTTTAATCCAGGGAACCAGAAAGGCTTTCTGCAACTGTTAGTCCCAGGCTGACTTACCATTCTTTGGTAGTTTCTCTAAACCAATGTGATTCAAACCGTATGTTTGAAAATAGTCACTCTGATTAAACTCTCCTCCATTTTGCTATTTGAGTAAGCCATTTGTTTCCTGAGGAACATCTTAACCAAGAGAGAGCAGACACATGAGTCCCAATCTCCCCTATAAAACGTGAACTCTTGTGAGGAGGCAATGTAATGGGGAAATGGATCAATGCTAGACACACCCTTGTCCACCTCCCTAAATGAACTTCTTGGAAGAAACCTGTGTTCAGAGAATCTACAGTCAACACGACCTAGATTAAAAGTCAAAGAATTGGGCTCAAACCACTGTAGGAATCACTTTTCACTCCCATGCTTTCCTGGATCCCCAACCCTCACTGCAGTCTAAATTCCTACCTCCTTCTCTCTCTTTCTCTCTGCCTCTCCCTCCCCCCGACCTCCCTCCCTCCCTTCCCCTCTCTCCATCCATCTTTCTATCTGTATGTCTACACAAAATATTTAGGTATAATATATGTTATGATCCTCATTGGTATCATGAACCTTTTCTAGGCATAATGTGAAGTGGTTCATTGTCCTGGACAGCAGAGTCATGATCAGCAGTTACTCTGCTTAGAGGTTAAGAATACAGCGTTTTGTTTGTTTGTTTGTTGCTTTTAACATTAGTCTTTAGAACATTTAGAGATGCCCAAGAAGCTCTGAAAGCCCCAAATAGTCACTGATATCTGAGCAGCTGCCTTTTCTCTCTTCCACATGTGTAATGTTTTTTACAATAACAAGGCTCATCTGAACAAATCGGCCTAACAGTAGACCTATTTAACAATGAAATATATCTGAACACTTTTGACTTCTTTTTATCTTTGGATGAATATTCTTTTGAGGCTCTTGGTCTGGTTCGGGATTTCTCTGTGTATAAAACCCCTACGCAGCTCCCAAATATCATGCTTTCAAATAATATTTAAATACAGTTTTCATTGCTTCTATGGGGAGTCTTTATATAAATATGCTGCATTTAAATGAAAATTAAAATTCTGTTATAAAACCTTACATATCTTTTGCCTGTAACTCTGGTTATTCCTTTAGGATAGTTATTCAGAAGTGTGAAGTAGAGGAATAGTGAAACATCTAAGTGTCTTAAAATAAATAATAGAATATTTTCAAAAAGGCCATATGATTATAGAGTCCTGACACAACATGGTATATTCTTTTCTACCTTAAATTTTTTTCATTTTAACTCTTCATTTTGAAACAGTTGCTGACTTTAAAAGTTACAAAAATATTACAAAGAATTCCTGTATATCCTTCACCCAATAGCCCCCACCATGATAACATATTGAGTAGTTATATTACATATATAAAAATTGGAAAAAAAATTGGTACACTGCTGATATCTAATTTGCACATTTCATTCAAATTTCAGCCAATTGTTTCACTAATGTCCATTTTCTGGTCCAAGGTATAATTCAAGACCATGTATTTGCATTTAGTTGCCCTGTTGTGTAGATCTCTTTTAACTGGGTCAGTTCCTCAGTATATGACACTTTGGAGGACTACTGGCCAGTTATTTTACATAATGTCCCTCCATTTTGGTTTGTCTAATATTCCCTCCCAACTAAATTTCAGTTTTGTGTTCTCAACAGAAGATATGTTAGCTTCTTGGTGCATCACACCTAGAAACACGTCAATTTGCCCCATTACTGATGATGCTAACTTTGGTCATTTGGTTGGTTAATGTGGCTTCTGCCTGTTTTCTCCACGGATGGATAAATCCATCTTCACAGTAGAATTCCAGTTAATAACTGTAGCAAGAAAGATAGAAATAGAAAACCACCATTTGGTAGACACCATAGGTGGTGGCGTCTGCCAGGTTTCTTCACCAATGGAGAAATCTGACCTTTCCGTAGAATTACAATTAATAAATATAGAAAGAATGATGAACATAGAAAATCCCCATTTGGCAAACACCACAGTAAACATTGTTTCCAGCAAAAATCATCACTGGATGCTAAAAGTAGAACCCAAAATGTGATGACAAGTCAGGTATTTACATAATCTCAAATTATCTCTATGTGGTACTTATTAATTACAAGGGGAAAAATAGTAACTTTACAATGGAAAAATGTAAGAAACCACAATATTTTTATAATCATCATCATGGGGAATATGTCACTAACATGACAGAAAAATGTGTTTAATTTTAACATAAAGGTAGTATGTTAACATACGAGCTATATGTTTTTTCTTTAAGAAACTGCCCATTCACCTTTGCAAACTTTTCTCCCAAATGTATTACTGCCTTATGTCTTGATTTATATCCTGTTTTTATGCATACAGGACATTAATTTACTGTTTGCCATATTTGTCGCAGGTCTTCCTAGGTTGTTATTTGCCTTTTAATATTATTTTTGCTGATTTATGAAATAGGGAAGCTTTTCATGTCATTGAGTGTATTGATTGTTTCCATCACTTTCTCTTCCATTACTTTTGTTATTATTAATTTTTCACGGCCTTGAAAACAGAAATATTTCTCCCGCATTTTCCACTCTGTGTAATGATAGACTGATTTGGTTTTGATTTTTTAAAGGGGTAATACATTGTTTCAGAAAAATGTTATATGTAATTCTTCTTTTTCAAAACTTCATGATACTGTTCTTATTATTTACTGTTTTTGTAATATGTCAGTGTGTTTGTAATTTATCTATTTAACCCATTGACCCATTTACTGAGGCCAAAGTGGTTTCTCTGACAAAGCTTTATGTCTGCACAAAAATGCACATTAATACTCTTCCATATCAAGTTTTTACTCTTTAACTCCAAATGGTTGATCTTCCCGATAAACTTCAGAATCACTTTGCCAATAACCCCCACCTCCAAAAATTTCCCATGGGGATTTTGATTGGAGTTGCACTAAACATACACTATAAGCTAATTTTGAAAGAAAAAATATTTTATTCAATATTCTAAATTTTTAGCTAGATTTATTTGTGTCCCTTTGTGAAAAATGGTAGTATCTGTAGTGTTAAATTTTTAACTGTTATGATAATATAAATCATATTATGAATCAATATATATATGAACCAAAAAGTGAAAATACATCCCTTTTTATCCATTAACTAATTGAGTTGAACTTCACATATTTTAAAAAATGTTTACAATGTGAAATGTTTTTCCAAATTGTTGCTAGTTTAGGAATTGTTTCTATAATCTTTTTGACACTTCTGTCACCAGGTAAATGATAAATCACGATTTGACGTAGACAACGGCATGAAAACTTTCAAAGACAGCTCTATGGACTTACTAGGCGTTAGGCAACTTGCAGCCTGATAAAGCAGAAGATCTGTGTTGTCATTCATCTTATTGGTCCGGCTGACAAATGCTCTCTCCGATTTCCTTTTTCTTGCACAAACAGCAATTACACTCCAAGTATCTTCTCGCCTCAGCTATATAATCTGAGGCTTATGTATATTAAATGTATCTGTTATCAAAGTCACAAATACCATTTATTGTCATGTCCTAGCCATTTGTTGACTTAATTTTATTAATTAGATCACTTTCAATCCAAAGAGATTTGAAGGAATAGATCAGCCTTATTAACTGAGAACATGTCTCTATTGTTAACACAAAGAGAATATATCTTTTCCTTAATGAGCTTTATTAAAGTCAAATTTTAAGAATAATTATTTTCTAATGTTTGTTTTCACATTCAATTACTATTAAAGTGAATGTACAAATTTTGACATAGTTTGCAAACTGTTTTTGCAACTCTAGCACTGCTATTCCACTGGCATCCAAATATCCTTCCATTTTTCTGTATTTGAATCCCTATCTCTTCAGATCTGGTATTTACTTTTATTCTACCTGTTTATTTGGCACACAGTACATTATGAGGTTTATCTTGATGAGTGATAAAGTGACTTATTTAATTTATATTTTTATAGCATATCCAGAAGTAGTTACCATGGCTTTGATGTGGCCAAATTTTAATGTAAGCAAATGCTTCTAAATTTTGGCTGAAACTCAGATTTTCTCCTTAGATTTATCTTGATAACATCTGCACAAAACTTAATACAATATTATTGTAAATATTTCTCTTTAAAATATGTTCCCATGTGCCAAGGATAAGGTTTGATATTTTATTTTTGGATCACATTCCTTGCAGTTCCCCAGGATGACTAGAAAACATTACTAGGTTCAAATACACTGAATTTCCCATAAAATTATTAAAACAGTTTTATGTGAAACCAATGTCATCAATAATGATTGAAATTTTACTGCCTTGATTTTTACATTTTTCCAAGAAGTTCCTATCTTATTTGAATAGGTACAAGTTTTGTGACAACAGGGCTCATAACTAACTTTCAATGAAACACTCCTATTGACATTATTCTCTTTTAAAGTTTTATTTAATGTTTAATATCTAAAATACTCAGCAATTTCTATCTATCTATCTACTAAATAGTGCTAAAATTATGGTGATTCATTTAAAATATTTTTATTGGCTTTATCAACCCTCTTTACAAAAAAAATTAGTTTTTATTATTCAGACATAATAGTCTCAAAATGATTCATGATGTTATGCTAATTTTCCTTATTTAGATATCTTGCTTTACTGGAAACTTTCCTAGCAAACAAGGTCATGGTATCGTAGCGTTGCGAGATGAGAAGACAGGATCATCTTCCACTCTTAGATTTAGTTCACATTTCTATTCAGAGACATATTACCTTTGGGTTAATAGGCACTTCCTATATTTTCAGAAATATTGCAACCTCACCTCTCCTGTGTGTGGAGAGAGGGGAGACAGGGGCACCTCTGTGTGTGCTGGCTGCTATTTGGATTTATTTCTGTTAAATAAACCCCATAAAACACTAAATCATATTTAGTTATCAAACCATGATACAATCTATATCAAGAGCCTCAAAATTCTGAACTTGGCTCTGCTGTGTCCAATATGAATTTTCTATAACTGCTTTATTGAGATATACTTCACATGCCTTAAAATCCACTCTTTTTAACTGTATACTTGTAGTTCTTTGTATAGTCACAGAGGTATGCGACCATCCAGCTATCTAATTTTCAGCCCTGTAAAAAGAAACCCCATACCCATTAGCCCCCCTCTCTCAGCTGCTGGCCACAACTAATTCACTTTCTGTCTATGGATTTTGCAGACTCTGGACATTTCATTTAAATGGAACCATACGCTATGTAGTCTTTTGTGACCAGCTTCTTTCACTTAGCACAATGTTTCCAAGATTCATCCATTTATGGCATGTATTGGTACTTCATTTCTTTTTACAACCTAATGTCTTCCTGTGTTCTCATAGATTTTCCAGCAGGGAGGTTCTTCAGGAAGGTATAGAAGGTCAGTTATTGCTAACTAGCCTCCAGATTGATCTCTAATTTGTTGCTGATCAGTGCTAGCAACAATAATTCAGATAATAAGAACCCTGTGACACATTGTTTTCCTTTTGGCCCTGCTTACCACAAGACACAAGTTTCAACTAAACGCCTTCATTTATTTCATTAAAATGGATATAAGTTGTAAAGAACAGCTGTTGGGTAAATAATAGCTAGCATTGACTAAGTGGTTATTATGAACTTCACACTGTGCTTTATATACACACTTCATGTGAATGAAATTTTAACAACATACATATGAAGTAGGAACTATTATTACCTTTCTTTAGCTGTGGAAAATGACACTGCAATATTAAATTCCTTGCCTAAAGTCAACTAGTAAATAAGGAAGCTGGAATACAAACCTATATATCACAGACTTTCTGCCTAAGAAAGAATAGAAGAGAGTGGGGAAGAAGAAAGAAAGAACAAGAGAAAAAATAGAAGGGAAAATCTAGTTTCACAGTTCACTGTATTGATCTTCAGTTAATTGTTCATAGCTTTTTAAGTGTTCTTGCATGGTATTCACACATAGTTCCTTCACTTCCTTAAACATACAGCAGAAAAATACCTCTTTTAGGAAAAGGGTTACTTTTTCTATTTCTTATTCAATCTCTTTGCAGGCCCTAGTATGTCACTCTTCTCAGTGTGGACAAATAACTGATGTTGACAAATGTCTCAGGAAAACAGTTCCACCTGGGCATGGTCGTCTCCAGGGTGTTTTACTGGAAGCGAGAGCCACACTAGGATGAAATGCTCAGGCATTTAAAACAATATTCTGGAATTTATGAGTTGGTGCTTAAAAATAATGGCCCCAAAATGCCTCAAAATATGCATGTACCAAACAGAATCTGCCTTCAGTATTTATGGTACAGTAATAAAAATGTATAGAAAAGGGTTTGATGGTGAATAGTCTTATTAAACCTAGGAGCCATGCAAACAGTTATGGCATAGCATTGGGCCAAATAATGTGCACCAGCTATAATTCTGTCAAGGAGAGGCACATAAACACCCCTGATGGAATTAGAGGCTTATATGGAAGGGTAAATGGACCTTATTGTTTATAAATATAATGCCAGATTAGACTGTGGAGGTGGCCATTGTGTCAGTACTTCTCAGAAGCAAAACAGTGCATGGAATTCTGTAGCTTTTCTTAATAAACGTGGAAGTGAGATGCCAAATATGGGTAAGGAAGTCTATATGTGGCTGAGTGGAATGAACATAGCAGGAAAATTCTCCTTGAGGGAAATATATAAACAATACAAAATTGTGAGCATTAAAAAAGATTAGCTCTGACATGGGGTAAGGGTTTTTTTTCCTTGTCATTTTTCAAAGCTGAATAGCAATAAGATTGTAAACTGCAGTGCTTCATAATAGAATGAGGCCCCCTTGTATAATGAGGTTCATTATAAATGACATGCATAATTTCAATCCTGTTCTGTGTTGATTCCATCTTTTGTTGCTGAGGCAGAGTGCTTTAATGGGCTCAAGGAACCATGCCACACTTAAAAACACACTGAAAACTATTTTTGTAGGAGTGTTTTGTTTCTTTTTTTTCTATAGGTCAGGGTACACTTTGGACAAAAACACCCATCTGGATACAGTGCCCTTGTATAGCAAAATGTATATCATGCAAGACACTATTTTCTAATTCTCCAGTGATGAAAGAGTGTATGTAACGATTGCCTGGTGAGTTAATTTCATCGGCTACTAACCAAAATATGCAAACGACATAGGGAAATTATTTTATTAGTGTGGATTTTCAAAGCTGAATATTTATGTCTGCCAGCTCACCACCACTGCCACCATTTAAATCTTTTGAGAAAATCAAACAAAATGAAGTATCGTATAGCCTTTGCAGAGAAAAAAAGGAAACAGCACTATGGAAGGATAAATAAAAACAAAGACAGTGCAGGTAAAATATACATGTGGTCACCTTAGCAATAGATTTAATAACTCTACTAAGTTAAAATGGGACAAAGACCAGGAAATCTACTGCAGAAATGCCACTGTCTTATTCAGTCTGCTCCTTTTCCCACTCTGTGCACACATGGCTCTCCCACAAGGCACTGCGGGACACTGAGAAACACATTCCCAGTGATCCAGCGCCTGGAATAAAGCCATGTCTAAGGGGTCTGCGACCTGCTCTGAGCTCTTCCATCTGTCCACCGGGTTTTCTCTTCTACTGTTTGATTAGAGGGAAGAAAAAAGCAAACTACCCAGGCTTCAGAAGTTCTCTTCAGAGTACGCTACCCTGTGCTAAGCATATCTATTCTAAGAGTATCCTGAATTTACACGTGAGTCCCCCAGGTGCTTGCCCCAATTTAAGCACAAGCCAGAGAATACATGGATTACATGACACTTTCTAGAGCTCTTCCTTAACCATTTTTGAAATCTGTTGAATTTAAGTATAGGCAAAAAACTACCAAAAGGCTTTGATCCAGAACATACTCCATCTCCTCTACAATATTAGGTATTTGCATAAATATTTAATGTGACTGTGTGATACATCATGCCCAGTCACAACCAATGAACAGGATCATAGATTCCACTGAGAAATCAACATGTTCCTTTGGCGTGAGGTTCTCTATCATATCCCTCTCTCTACCTATAAGATACCTTTTTATTTATCTTTACGTATAAGAAGCTTTTTATTGCTCACTGCAGAAAAAGAGTTCTCTCTTGGATTCCTTCCTTCTCTATTCAATGTACAGTGCTGCTTTGAGTAGTCTGAAATTTATAAAATGTTTCCTAAAAGGATTGATATCAAAGTTTGAGAAAATACCCAAGAGAGAGTTGCAGAGTGAGGGAAGAGCTGGCTGGGTCACAAGTATAGCACATTTATATTGGCAGATGAGAATAACCACAGAAATGAAAATGACTCTATAATTAGAATCATATAAATTAGACATGAAAGATAACTATTAGTTCATCTCAATCACCCTTAAAGGAACCAGCATAAGACTGCTCCCCGCTGAGCATTTTCTATACTCCGTCTATATCATTTTAACAGGCTTATAAGATGATGTGCTTTCATTAACTATGTGAACAGACGCTTTACTGTGATTAAATAACTAGGAATCTTTGATCCTAGCAGTTTGAGCACTGAAATTTTAATATGGAGTTTGTGCTTGCAAGGCATTTATGAAAAACAGGCCAGTAAGAAGGCTTATATTTTCGAGTACACTTGAAACTTCCCTACACACACAGAACAATCACTTCACAACCACTGCTGCCCTACCTTCCACACTTCTGTTTTGTCAAGAATCCTGAAATCAATAGTCCCAGGAAATAATCTCTTATCTATGAGAAGGCAAAAACTGGTGATGGATCAGAGATGACTTCCTTGTATTATTGATCCAGGATTCTTGAGAAAGAACAAAACAAGCAGCCTGGGAAAAGGGTGGATCTAGTTCCTCCTAAAGATGACAGCCCCTGACTCATCAGGTTTAATGAGAGCCTTTGGTTCTTGTTCAGTGGTCTGAGTGTCATCTACAGAGAGAACAAGGATCTCCTAGAACACAGGAAGTTGGAGGGTGGGGGTGAGATTACAGATGAAACCCTAAAACACATGAAAGGATGTGAAGTGAGTTTTTATATAGAAAGCAGTAATTCCTGGAAGTTTGGAATACTTCATGTTGGACCACCAGCAAATAATAAGGGTAGGAAAATCAGAGACGCCGTTCCAGCAGCATTTAGAGTTAGGGTGTAGATACCCATTGACTAGCTGTGAGATCTTAGGCAAATTACTTATCTCTACAAAGCTACAGTTTCTTCCATTGTAAAGTTATTTATCTTTCCTTTCAATAAATGATTATGAACCATCACTATGGACCAGACCCTCTAATGGGTGCTAAGAATACAACAGCACACAAATTCAATAGGGTCTCGTTTTATAAATACAAGGAGACTGCCATGTCAAGGATGCAGTGAGAATTAAATTACGTTGATTTATGGAGCTTATTGCCCAGCACATGGAAAGTGTCCATCAAATATTAACCTAATTGCTGCTCTTATAATATTATCTGGAATTGGGTAAGGCATTTTTATAAGATTTCTTGATGCTTATCTCAGAGAGTAACTTGAAATAATGACTATCTAATAACATATTTGGGAGAATTAGTATCTTCACACTAAGTTTTCTTTAAAAAAACATAATTTCATAAAGAATACTTTACTTTTTCTTTATCTAATTCCTTCCCTTGCCTTTACTCCCTTAACCCATCATGATATGGATTCTCTATGCACCACTTTTAGGTTAACAATCACTTATTGCACATTTACTGCACACCAAGTTCTATGGACATATGAGAAATTGTAATAGGGGGATAGGAACCTCTGAGAAAGGCATTGCTGGAGGTGATGGATGGAATCTGCTAGGCAAAGGGACAATACCCCAGAGAGGAAGTAAAAAATGGCACAATGGGGCTGGAGGAGAAGGGCAGGAAAGAGGAAACTACTCTACAGTGGAGAGAAGCATTAGATGGGGCTGGAGTCGAGCAGGGTCTTACATCTAGGCTTGGGTTCTGGTCATGGTTATGCTCATGATTAGGGAGCTGCATATACAAGAAGATCACAGTTGTAAAATAACCTTTTCACAAGTGACCAATGGTCTTCTCTTGCAGGTTAAACAGGCACCTTCCATTCCTTGTTGACTCTAGTGTTTCATGACATCATTACAGCATGTGCACTTCCTTTGGGATATGTTCTCTTTCCAAGGTGCCTTCCTCATTCTCTGGCTGGTATTTTTTGTTTGTTTGCTTGTTTTGTTCAGTGTGTTTGATTTTTGTCCCTATCTCTCTGGTTGTTCTTTAACTTCTTTCCAGACTTCTTCTCCCTCAGCTTCAAATGTTCAAAATTGAGTTTTGCCAAGTTTGGTTTAGTTTCCATGTTTGTTTCTGTTTTCTTGTAAGGGCTAATGTTTTCCCAAGATTATCATCACCATGCTCAATGCACATGCAGCACCTACTCCACCATTTTTATTTCCATCCCGGAAATTTGCCAAGTTCCACATGCATGTTTCTTTTATGTATGCACGTATGCAACTATGTAAGTACATATCCATTCATTTATTTATTCATTGATCCATCCATTCATTCATTTATGTGTTGAGCTTTCTTCTGAAAAGAGTGACAAGCATGGTTCTAGGATTTGGATACATGGTAATCAAGAAGGTAGACAAGAGTCCCAAATCCATAGAACTTACATTCTGGAAGAAAGAGAGATGATAAACAAGTGAACAAATGTATAAAAAGAAAATCTCCTTAAATCACTGCTATGAGAAAAAGAGAATGTTGTGATTGATAGATTCCTAGGGCAGTACCATTCAATATCTCTATCTGGGACTCTCAAACACCTGCAAAATCAATATGTAGTCATTCAACAGATGTTGAATGCCTACCAGGTCAGGGAATTATGGAGGGGTAAAATTCATTAAGACCCCCATCTCAGGCCATTTCTCTGCAGGCTCCCTGCTGTGGTGAACCACACTATCATTTGTGGACTGATCTTCTCGGAAAGCTGAGTGCCACACGGAATCCAGCCATATTCCTATAGCTCACATCTAATTAATTCTTAATTCTGGCAAGTCTACCCCTTGAATATATTTGCTATTACAACCACTACTTTTAGATCTCCACTGTCACATTTTCACTTCAGTCACTTGTCTTCTCTCAGTTTTTAGAGTGACTCAGGACTTGACCCTAGTTTCTCCTTCTATCTAGGGTTTCTGAACCAGAGCACTACTGATAATTTGGGCTGGAATTGGGGCAAAATGGAGTAAATAATTCTTTGTTGTAAGGATGTGGAGGGTGTTTTGTGCATTGTAGGATATTTAGCAATATCCTTATCTACACACTGGTTATCAGCAGCCACCCCCTTCTAGTTGTGACAACCAGAAATGTTGGCAGACACAGACAAACATCTCCTTGGGACAGAATAACGCCCAGTTAAGAACCAGTGCAATGCTTTCCCCAAGATCCCCATGTTCTCTTCACTTGCCCTTCGGATTTTGTTCAGATTCCCGAGTGTTGTTGAGACCACACCTACCCATCCTATCAGCACTGCAATCCATCCTGCACCCACACTGGACCCCCCACCTGGTTTCTTCATCTTGTTTATCTTTTTAATTTTCTCCTCATAACTTATCATCACCTGATATACCTCTCTTATTGGTTTAGTATCCATCTCTTCTTCCCATTAAAAAAAAGTAAGCCCTTTTTGTGTCTCTCTTTTGGTGATTTATTCACATTATACCGCTTTAATACAATAGTACCACTCTCTTACCTTTGGTATCGCCTACCCATCTCCCCCTTTTCCCCAAAATTAACTCCTAAATGAGAAAATGTCTCTATTCACCACTCAATCATGAAAATGAGATAGTAGTGTCCTGCTCATAGTTTCTCATTGCACCATCATCCATAGATCATAGTCTGAAATGTGACCAGTCTGCTGTGCTTATATTTGGCATGAGCCTCAGCTGCTGCTTCTCCCTTCTCCAACCCAAGCTATGCTCCCAGAACATGTCAGACCAGGTTCCTGTGACCACTGGCTCTTGTGCATCTTTTCCCTGGCCTGAAATGCTCTCATTCCATCTTTCCAAAAAGCAAAGGTTCTGCCCATCCTTCATGCCTCATCTTGTGTTAACTTTTCATAATATCCCATTTTCATTTTTATGTAGGATTTAGTTTTTTTCTTTGTTCCCAATACAATTTTCATGCTTCCATAAAAATTAAAATTAACTGTATAATTGACTCTGTAGATGTTTTCTCAATGGCCTCCAAGATCTTTGAATGAAGGGTCTGTGCAACCTTACATCTGGGCATGCACATAGAGCAGCACTCAATAAATGTGTGTTGAATACATGAGTGAATCTTACTTTGCATATTATTTTCTATCATACATTTTTGATGAAATGCTATATTACCCTAGAGCCATGATTATCAAACAGTATACTGAGGTTCCCTAGGGAGCTACAGAGAGCAGAGAAAACACAGGATATTTTTCACATTTGAGGGAAAGATAGCCATATTACACATGTGTTAAACATCTCATGAAGTGCCAGCTCAAAGTAATTCAGTTTCAACATTAGATCAAGTTACACTTCATTTCATGACATCATATTTTAGTGAAGCTGGACTTTTGGCTATTGTTGTGATGAAAATCAAGTTCTACATAAACATCAGTGTGAACACAAAGAGAGTATTTTATTCACTCTAGACTAAGATTAGACAAATTTAAGTGCCCAACAGGCATACACATTCTTTAGTAAATAACTGTGATTATTTGAGTGAAATAAATATTTTAATATATATGTATTATTTTTTCAAATGAAAACTAAGCTGTTAGGATAAAAATATGTATTAAGGTGCTTGGAACTAACTGCTTAATAAATATTAAGCATAAATAAGTATTTAATAAATACTTTAGATATTTCTTTTGGTGCAGGAATGCTGTAAAAAAATACTGAGGCATTGAGGGTGTCTTGAATAGAGAAAATTTGGGAAGCTCTTCCTTAGAGAGAGAACTCCTCATTAGAGTTCTTATTTATAAACAATAGAAACTGATTTCTGCTAAATTCAATAAAATAAATAAATTATTGAGAGCCTATGTGGAGTTTACACCATCGTTTTACGCTCTGGCTTAGGGATAAAGTTTCTAGAAACAGTTCCTAAAACTACGCCTTCTTGTACCGGTCAGGAGAGCAGTTGTAACAGTGCTCTCCTTTGCTGGAGTGTGTGCCCGTGTGTGCTTGCATGTCTGTGCATGTGCATGAGAAAGAGAGATATTGAGAGACGGAAAGAGAAATATTGAAAGACAGAATCAAATATTGAAAGAGAAACAAATATTAAGAGAGAGAGTAATATTAAGAGACAGATTGATCCACCATTCTTTTAAAAAATTTTGTTGAATTTATTGGGGGTTACATTGGTTAATAAAAATATATAGGTTTCAGGTGTATGATTCTATGACACATCATCTGTATACTGGATTGTTGTTTCACCACCCAAGTCAAGTCTCCTTCCATCGCCATTTATCTTCTCTTTACTTTCTTCTACCTCTCTCTACCCTCCTTCCCTCGGGTAATCACCATGCTATTGTCTGTGTTTATGAGGATTTTTTCTTCTTTGCTTAATCCCTTGACCTTTTCCACCTAGCCTCCCACCCCCCACCCCCCTCTGACAGTGAACCACTGTGAGGTGGAATTGTTTTGGGCTTGTCTTTTATGGCCACATGGACATAAAAAGAAACCAGGGAGAGAGACTTGAGCTCAGGACAAGGAAGAAATGTGTAGCGGAGAGGCTGTGAGAGAGTGCCTCTCACTGCCTGTGTGCAAGCTGCAGCTGATGGTGACTTGGAAATGCATCAGGCAGGTTCCTGAGCAGGTGGGTCTGACTTACAGGCGTGTTGGCCACAGAGGCCAAAGGACATAAACATTTCAGTACCTAACCCCTAATGAAAAATAGTGTGAATAATTACAACTATATCATTAAAGAGGTATTTGAAAAATGTATTAAGTCAGTTTTACACAGTCTAGCAGCTACAGACCTGCTCTCGCTTTCACTGGTGACAAATAAAGCATAATTTTTAATGAGACTTTCCTTTAATCAAAATATATCCTCTAACTTAAAAATTAGAAGTGAGAAAAGATGTCACTTACTATTCACGAGTTGACACAATCAAGGTTAATTTTTGGCTTACTTCCCTCTAGATTATTTTCACTGATTTTATTTTCACTGTTGTGGCCCCATTTTGCTCCCATTTTTGTGTACCCTGCCTTACACGGTGTACCATTTTATCACCTGGAGGAAGAATTACTGGATACAATTTGTATAAATATTTTAACAAGAAAGTTTTTTATTTTCTCTATAAAATTAATCCCATATTATTATAGAATCATTATTTAAAATTATGTGGGTAAATAGAAATAAATTCTTAATAAATTAAAATAAACACTTTAAGGATTTTGATACATACTACAAAAATAAATGACAATTATTGATAAGGTAAAAGAAGAATAAAATTTTATTTTTAATGCTATAAATGGCATGAAGGAGAGAAATGCATGGTAAGTAAAAGTCTTTTCTGTAGATGACAAAAATAATGTAATTCTTAAAAGATGAAAAGAGGAATTTTTAAAACAAAATTGACTTTTTCCCAGAGTGATGATGACAAACTTCTACTGGTATCTTTTTCTTAAAGAGGATGGTTTTCATGTCCAGTGGAAACTGGTTTCATGCAAGCAAGGACTCCTTCTAATCTGTGTTGAACAAAATAACAAACCAAATAAGAACTGACTTCTAGTGAGCTGGGAATAAAAGTGTATTTTCAGGAAAAGAATGGTTCTGCCATGCTTCAGTTTAAGTCAGATCCTCTGGGAGGAATTCGGTTGGAGTTAATTGAAAGATATGGAGAGACAGAGAAAGACAATTGAGTTAGAAGCACTCATAGGAGGGTTGCTAGCCCGCTCTAAGCTTAGGGAAGTACTTTGACAACAGGAGAGTGTAAGTGTTGTCAGTGATAAATCATTCCTGGTGGAAACCCATCACCAGCTGTGGAGAGTGTGCAGTTTGCAGAATGGTTGGAGATGTGAATGAGCCTGCAGCTGCCTTTGTGTTGAATTCACCCCAGCCTGAAAGTGTTCAGCTTTGGGGCAGGTGAATTAAATTTTCTGTGCTTTGGTTTGGAAAACCAAAGCATGTCAGACACGTTCAAACAAACACCCTGGTATGTTGCACACCCCAGGTTCCAGTCATCCACGCCAGTTTCCGTACAGTGAACTAACATGCACCGGTTGGGGTTGTTCTCCATGAGTGAATGGGACGGCATGGTTATACTGTGTAAGCCATGTTTGGCCATGCACGAGACAGACAATCATTTGTCTGTTCAACAGGTGGCTGAAGTTTGCTAACTTCCCACTCGTGAATGCTTCAGCAGCCACCTGGGCAACAGCAACACCAGAAAGGATAAGCATTTCTTGCTATTAAAACAAGTAAATTTTCCTGAGTGCAGCTATGTCATCTGCCTATTCATCAACCATGAATCAGAATTCAGTTTTTCCAACCAAGCCACTGTTTGGGCCAATTGTCAGAATCAATACCCATTACCCTAGACAACTCAATTGTATAAAAATTGTCATCGAGCTAAAAAACATTGGAAATTACTAGAATGACTGTGCTAAAGTTATCAAGACTCAGCGGGTGGCTCTTTTAAAAGGAGTAGAACCACCTAAAACTGTAACCAGTAGTTCAGCACCAAGTAAGCCTGTCTTACTTACAGGGGTCCCGTTGGAAAGGCACAAACGTCGCAACCTGGAGATCCAGGTTTGAACTAAGAGTCAGATGCTTGCTGGTCATGTGCCATTAAAATATTTCTACGTCATCCTGTGTCTCATTTTTTTTCCTGGAAAACAAAACAAACATTTCTTATGGTTTCCCCTGATTAGGTAGTGAAGAATTAAAAACCTCAGAATCGTTGGCTCTTAAGTTTTATCCTCAATCTCTTTGACACCCTCAGTTGTTTTTATCTGCTACAATTTTTAATTTTCCTTTCATTCTGTTATTCTTTTCACTTTTATTGTTAAGTGTTTTATGCTATGTAACATGTTCCTAGGTAGTTTTTTTTCTTTTTTTGCTTTTATTATTAGGTAAATTATAAATAAGAAATAAACTGAAATCTGCATTATCTTCCAAACCAGTTGTTTGCAAAATTAAAAAATAAGTAATGGATGTGAAGGCATTTTGAAATTTTAAAGCACAGATATACAATAGCAATATGTAATATATAATACATTATATTTATGTATGCATATACATGTATATATAATATACATGTACATGTGTTTGTGTGCATGCATACATATTGAGAGAGAGAGAATGTTACTAATGAACATCTAGAAGAGACAACAAAAGAAACACTCATTCTTTATTTTTGTTCTGGCCTTGAACACACATCCTCCCTGTCTAACGTATCCGTCCCAGCAAACGGAGGTGGCCGCAACTAGGCTTCATGCCCAAGGGCACATGGGAAGGTCTCCTTACTTGGCTGACCACCAGGGTATCTATTACCTCTGTATTCCACAAGTTCTTCAGTTTCATTAGATAAGTTGATTAAATAAAGCAGTCAGGCGCCTCCAAATGGCAACACATCTACTTTCATTTCTGACCTATTAGAAGTTAAATCTTTAAACTTTATTAGATATTGGGTTTTATTTATGAAATGCATACTAAAGCACCTTTTTAGACCTTTTGTGTATGTGTGTGTGGTGGGGACACTAGTGTCTTCCTTGCTGAATTACTTTCATTTCCTGCTGTTTGGTATCTTGTGTTCAGGTGTTTTTAGATGTGTGCCTTCATATCTTTGGCCTTCAGAGAGGAATGATTTAACCAGTGAGGATCTTAAAAAGTCTTTGATCTGGTTCCATACTGTGGGAGGTCTCAACCACACCGCAGCATTCTTGCAGACATATAAATGAATATTGTAAACTCAGTTCAACTTCCTTTCCATTCATTTTATCCAAATATAATGAAGCCTTAAGAAAAACACTTTGTCCATGATGCTATAGTAGCTTTCATACTTTTGGTATTTATATTGTACATATACTTTCTAATCTAAATTTAACACATAACTTAAGGACCAAATAAGGAATATGTTCTAAAATCTGTTTCTCCACCTACAATGCATCTATTCTCCTATCTAGATCTAATATGGACCATTTTAAGCACTTTTTCTCTAAAAAGTTATACACTGCGACACAAGCATTGAAATAGCATGTACTGTATCTGTTCACAGAGAAAGAGCCAAAGTTAAGCAAGTTGGGTTTACAGTCATCAATAAAGTAATTAGGTCAGAACTGTATCATTAATTTAATAGATTTTATGTCAGGAAGTTTATGTACTATATTAGTTTATTTTAAAGTAAAAGACAATAACCCTTCCCATTCTTCATTTACTGTATTTTTATTTTTATAAAAACTAATTTGTATTCAGAGTTTATTCACCAATCATCCTGAAAACACAACTTAACAAAAACCTCTTACTGAAAAAGTATTCAGAAACACATTCATATAATTTTTAATTTCTGATTAACTAATTATTTAAAGGGTGTTATTTAAGTCAAATTACTACTTATGGAAAGTTAACATTAGTGTAAAGAAAAGTGATACAATTTTTAACATGATGAAAGACACAGAGAAACCAAAGCAACACTTACATTAAACTTTTTAGTGTTCTATTGGAGACCACAGATTAGCTGTATCATTTTCCCCTTATTGTTATCTAAGCAGGGATTTTTTTTTATCATTTGTCAACTCATATTATCTTTCTGACTAAAGTTTAACTTTTCTTTACGTTGCCTTTCCTCCATAAAATTGCTGAGACACTATAATTGTTTTATGTCTAAAGACCAATAGTTGGTTTTAGTTCATTCATTAATTCAATTAATTTTTATGGAACAGGTTCTATTTGGAAATTCAGAGAAATTCTCCTAGACTCTAGATCTCTTTGAGATAGCTTCCTTTGGACCAACTTTGGCAAAGAGTCCTGAAAACTTATTTGATTTACTGTTGGATCAAAGAGCTGATTTAGAGCTGCCATTTCCACCCGCAGTATAATCCCTTTCCAAACTGCTACCATTTGGCTGAAGCCCTCAGGTGGGGCTGCCCACAAGGGTCATGCACAAGCAAGGGGGTTCCTGCAAGGGGGATCTGCCCTAACAAATATGGGGACTCCCTGAGTTCAGAGAGGAACTCAGAGACCAGCACCCAGAGTCAGAAGCTGTACATTGCCACCTACACCCAAGGTCAACCGTAATAAAGTGATGCTCAATATCTGAGGAAGTTGAGAATAGGGTATGTCCATATTTGATGAAATAGGTGGCTTAGGGTCTATATCCAAAAATGCAAGCCCTCTGGGCTCTGTCTGAGATGTTGAGAACCATAAAGGGCCTAGGATTCTGCTTTATTAACAAGCCATCAAGTTAGATGGAAACAGTTTTGTGGATGTTGACAAAACACGCAGGACTCCTGAGTCAGAAGCAAAAAACCGTTATCCATAGCCCAGCAAGCAGCATGAAGCATGCACCTATTTGCATCCATTTTCTTTGCCTCTGTGTCCCAAAGGGTCAATACAAATGTACACACACAGCAGGTACCTTTAAAAGAGAGTAGCCCAAATCATTATACTCAACAATAAGCCACTATCTCTGGAGAGACATTATCTTCATCTTTCAAAGCTATTAGAAAACTTAACCCTTTGCTCTGGAAGGGAGTAGTACATCTATCTTCCTAGACTATTTGCTATACAAACATTCTTCAGGACAGAGTCCAGAACTCAGCTCTTAGTGACTCTGCTCATATGATACAGAGAAACACGAGAAACCATTGAAAACTATCTCCTAGTAGGGGTGTTCTTTCTTATTCTGTCTCATCTTTTGTGTAACAGGGATTACATTTTTAAAATATTTAACAAATACCTCTTTCTTATAAACTATTTTTCCTATAGACCGTAATAGCATAAAAGAAGGGAGAAGTGTCTGCTGCTACTTCAGAAAGGGGGAAGATGTGACATGGACAAGTAGAAGAGGGAAAGCCAAATTTTCCAGCTTCCCAGGAGTTGAAGAAGGAAAGAAGTCAACAGGCAAGAAAAGTAGA
This sequence comes from Micronycteris hirsuta, assembly GCA_004026765.1. Lineage (NCBI taxonomy): Eukaryota > Metazoa > Chordata > Mammalia > Chiroptera > Phyllostomidae > Micronycteris > Micronycteris hirsuta. The sequence goes on from PVJI01003099.1 coordinate 27,406, forward strand.
TTATAAAATGTGTGTGTCTTGACCTCCCTAAAGACCCAGTCTTGGGGTGACAGGACAAAAATAGTCGAAGATAGCTCATTTACTCTACTTCCTGGCTAGGATTTATAATTTTGGTTCTCTGGAGCTTGGGATGCAAGTTATTTATTAAGAATCAACAGCCCTGGCTGGTGTGACTCAGTGGATTGAGTGCCTGCCTGTGAACTAAAGGGTGGCAGGTTCAATTCCCAATCAGGGCACATGCCTGGGTTGCAGGCCAGGTCCCCAGTAGGAGGTGTGTGAGAGGCAACCACACATTGATGTTTCTCTCCCTCACTCTCTCCCTCCCTTCCCCTGTCTAAAAATAAATAAATAAATTTTTTTAAAAAAGATCAACAACTGTAAAGGGAAGTGGGAGAAGCAGGAGTGTGCAAGAGTGAGATGTTGGACTCCAGGATACCCCAGCAGAGCCTCAGCCACTTTCATGGGAAACTAAAAGTTATATGACATGGCAATCTTCCAATATTGTGCTGAAGTAGCTAAGCTGGTAGTCACTTGCTAAAATCAATTGATGGAGGCTAGTTGTCTTAGGAGAGGTAAGCTCTTGGGTGAGGCAGCTCTGAGCTGGCAGCTGGAGGCTCTCTGCCAGTTGCAGTGGCAATGAGTTCTTCCTTGAAAGGAGATCTATATGATTCAGCTCCATGTCCACTGCTGCCTATTCCTGTGTCCCTGGGGTTTGTGTTCCACATATTTGTTAGTAGCCACACCAAGATCCTGATGAGCTTCTTTTCTTTGGAGAAGAGTAGAAAGTTGAAAATAAATACAGGCCTTGCCACAACAAGGCCACACCTGATACTTCTATGCTCCTTGTTGACTATCTATTTTAGATTCTCCTCACCTCAGCTACCACATGTGTGGGTCTCAGTGGCTTGCTTGGGGCCATGACTTGCATCTAAGGCCTGCAGGCTCTTAAGCCCTGGTCATTATTCCCTTCCTCAGAGAGAGGAGTTTCACTTTCCCAATGACTGTCAAAACTAAACAAGAGTTTTACAATCCAATTGCAGTCACCCAATTGTTCGCTGGGTGCCATGAATACTTTTTTCCCTGACCCTACCTCCCCACAGTGGTCAGATGCAATTTCCCCTGCCAAGATGGTAAGTTATCATTTCATCTGCTGGTCCTTGGACACAAAGAGCCCAAGGTGCTCCAATAGCAAGCACAGCTTGTAGTCCAATAGAACATTTTTTGTGTCCCCTGACAAAAGGGAACCTCCTCTAAGGACCAGGACCTTAAACTGCTGTGCTCAGAATTAGGGGAACAGGAACCACAGCACTCTCAGATGCCCATTCAGGAGGATGACAATTAAAGATATTCCACTTCCAAACTCTCTTTCCCAGGCTCAGATATTCATCCTAGAGGAGACATGGAACCATCAAAAAGTCAGCTGTTCCATTTTCAAAAAGCACTTCTTCCAACCTAGTGTTTCAACTGTACTTTAAGCTGGCCATTCCAACCCTCCATTTGTCTGGAAGCTTCTGGGTGGGGCAGTATTTGGTATGAGCAGTGGGTTGGTTTCATGGCCACAGGCCCATTATTGCACCTCCTTTCTTAATGTGGGAGCCCACATCAAATATAATACTGTGTGGAAATTTCTGCTGATAGATCAAGCATTATATGTGCTGGCTGAAGCCCATCCATCCTGATATGCAGATCAAGTGACCACATATGAAATTAGCTGCAACTGTAGCTAATACGTAGCTAAGTTTGTGATAGTCTACTGACATCCTCCATGTGGGAACTTTTGGAGCCAACCTGGTAAATTAAAGGGGATACAATGGATCATTAGGGTATCATTGACTTGTCCCATCCTCATCTCAGGAGGTGATATTGTTGGCCAGTGATATACTTTCAGAGGTTTGCATAGAGCTATTCCCACTATCACAGTCTTTATCCTACAAGAAGAGGACCTAACGTGCACTTTCACCGAATACTAAATAAGTCAATCCAATTAATACATTCAAGGACTTGGAAATGACCACTGGGTAGGCCCAGCACAAGATTCAGTGCAAAGATTCTTCTGCTAGTTACCCATGCACTGATTCTGTGGAGCCTCCTGGTTAGTCAGAGACAGAGGCTAGACTAGCATTTCAAGAAAGAAGGGACCAGAAGAAGTTCTCCTGGGCAATGTTGAGAAAGTTGGGTCAGCCTGAACAGCCTGCCCTTAGGTGAAATAAACCTGCAACTGGGAGCTTTGCAAGAGATCTCCAGCCTGGGGCTCCATGCATGGCACTGCCAGTCCTCAAGGAATCTGTAGGTCCAGCAAGGGTCAAGGTGGGGCCAATCCATCAGAAGACCTGGACCCAGAGCCATGAGAAGCCAAATCAGGACTTAACTAGACACAGACTTCAACAGAACCCTTATCATCTGCAGAGAGAAGCAATATCCCTGCAGAAATCGGGGGGACAGGAGACAGGGCAAGGACCAGTGTCCACCCCTTATCAAACATGGCCACTCACATAAGCACTCCACCATTATCTGGGAATTCAACAACAGAAAGAGGAGAAAATCAGAAAAAGTTCACAATTGCTCAAAACAGGCTAATATCAGATTTTTAATGAACATTGACTGAACACCAAAGATGTGCCAGGCACTGTTCTGGGGCCACTGGCTGTCCAGAAAGGCTGGTTATATACTGTTAGATCATACTGAGTATATCCATTCCCCCTCTTTCCAAAATGGTAAGGATTCATAAGAAAGATATTTGCTACAGATAAGATAAAAATGTGCAGATTTCTGGTCAGGATGGAGACATAGGTAGACATACTTCACCTCCTCATGTAACCACAAAAAGAATTACAACTAAATCTCAAAACAAATAACATCCACAACTATCAGAAAATTGAACTGTATGGAAGTCAATGATCAAGGATTTAAAGAAGCCACATTCATCCAGACAGGTAGGAGAGGCAGAGATGTGGAGATGGGGTGGAGAGGCAAGGAGATTCAGTGTGCATGGAGAGTCTCCATTGGTGGCAGAATGGGCACAGGTGGTCCCACACTCACATGTGGTGGATAAAAATCAGGAGGGATACCTTGGGTACAAGCGATTCGCAGCCCCAGGCCAGACCACACAGTCCAGGATTCCAGCACTGGGAAGATAAATCCTCATAACTTCTGGCTGTAAAAACTAGTGGGGGTTGTGGCAGAGTAAGAAACTGCCGGATTTTCAGAAGATGCCACTTAAAGGGCTCACTTGGTTTTAAAACATACACGAACCCACCCACTCTGGGACTCAGCAGCAGGGCAACAGCTGGAAGGGCACCAGTCATACATGAGGAGTGGATGAATTGACTGGAAATGGGGCCAAGTGCCAGGCAAAGCACCAGAAGCCACATGGCAACACAGTCCCCTCTTTGAGCCCTCCCCCCACATGGAGCCACAAAGTGGTGAAGCATGTTGCCCAACTCTGGCAATTATCTAAGGCTCCACCTCGCACAATTTACAGGTGTCTTTCAGAGGAAATCAAAGCAGCTCTACCTAATACTCAGATACAAACACCAGGAGGCTGCCAAATTGAGGATACAAAGAAATATGACCCAAATGAAAGCACAGAAGAAAACCCTAGAAAAAAAAAAACTAAATGAAATAGAGATAGCCACTCTATCAGATGCAAAGTTCAAAACACTGGTGATCAGGATTCTCAAAGAGCTGGTTAAGTATGGCAACAACATAAAGGAACACATGAAGTTTAAATTAAGTGAAATAAAGAAAAATCCACAGGGAACCAACAGTGAAGGGAAGGAAGCTGGGATTCAAATATATTTGGAACGTAAGGAAGAAATAAATATTCAACCAGAACAGAAAGAAGAAACAAGAATTCAAAAATGAAGATAGTATAAGACGACTCTGGGACATCTCCATATGTGCCAACATCTGAATCATAGGGATGCCAGAAAGAGAATAGGATGAGCAAGAAATTGAAAACTTATTTGATAAAATAATGAAAGAAAACTTCCCTAATTTGACGAAGGAAATAGAAAAACAAGTCCAAGAAGCACGGAGAGTCCCAAACAAGTTGGGCTCAAAGAGGACCACATCAAGACACATCGTCATCAAGATGCCAAAGGTTAAAGGTAAAGAGAGAATCCTAAAAGCAGCGAGAGAAGAGAGTTACCTACAAAGGAGTTCCCATAAGACTATCAGCTGGTTTCCCAAAAGAAACTTTGCAGACAAGAAGGCACTGGCAAGAAGTATTCCAAGATATGAAAAGCAAGGTCTTACAACTTAAATTACTCTACCCAGCAAAGCTCTCATTTAGAATGGAAGGACAAATAAAGTGCTTCCCAGATAAGGTAAAGCTTAAGTTCATCACCACCAAGCCCTTATGATATGAAATGTTAAAGGGACTTATTTAAGAAGAAGAAGATCAAAACTATGAACATTAAAAAGGCAGCAAATTCACAACTATGAACAACTAAATATAAGAACCAAACTAAGCAAACAACTAGAACAGGAACAAAATCAGATATGGAGATCACATGGAGGGTTATCAGCGGGGAGTGGGAAGGAGGAGAATTTGAGGGAAAAGTGCAGGGATTAAGAAGCAGAATTGGTAGGTACAAAATAGACAGGGGGATATTAAGAATAGTATAGGAAATGGATAAGCCAAAGATCATATGTATACAACCCAAGGACATGAACTAAGAGGGGGATTGCAAGAGGAAAGAGTGGGCTACTGGGAAGAGGGGGGCGAGGGGGAGAAATTGGGACAACTGTAGTGACATAATCAATAAAATATACTTCAAAAAGTTGCTTTTTCCTTTTTTGACGTATGAGGGTTCCAGTGTGGATGACTGACCACCAGACCCGTGACCTCACTTTGTTCTCTTGCATCTTCTTTCACTCACCAGACAGATATGTGTTGTGTACTTATCATGTGCCAGGCATGAAGCTACATAGTGGCTACACAAGTGGTGGTCAAAATGCATATGGTCCCCACCCTCAGTCTAAAGAAAGTGAGGAGAGAATAAGACACCAAATAAATAATTGCAGAATTGAAAATAGAGAGAAGCAGCAGTCTGGGAGTAAAGAGCATGGAGCTGCAGCTAAAAATACTGCTGGGGGCAGCACAGGGCTGGAGACCATTCCTGAATAGGCCCGGCCGCAGAGTGACAGAAGCTGGGACTTGGTTGAGGAGAAGTCAGTCCTATGAATCATCATAGAACAGACACAGCTTTCCAAGAAAAACCTCTAAGGCAGAAAAGAGAGGCCTTTTGGAAAATTCAGGTGTGTTCTTAAAGAAAATAAGGACATAGGCATTATTAGCATTTCATGGCACGACTTCCAGACGTTACATATGTGTGCACGTTGTTCATTTAACACCATGTGGTGACTATTATTTTGTGTGTTGAATGTCTGCATGGTAATTCTTTTGTGATATGCTAAACTGATACAAACAGACCCTTATTTGGGGGTATTTAAATTGTCTAATTTTTTGCTATTATGAATAGCTCCCAAAAGGACATAATTGTTATCTTCCAGATAAATTTCTAGATATAAATTTGTTGATTCCAAGAGAATCCAAAATTGGCTTTGAAGTATAGTGTAAAATTATATGATTTTTCTTACTTGAACCTTGGTATGTTTCATCATGCTATGGGAAATTTGTATTTATTTGAATACTTTTGAAGTAAGTGCATGCTCATGGTAAACAATTCTAATAGTGTGAATAGTCAGAAAATAACAAGCCTCACCCTGCCCACCCCCAGCCCTCCAAAACCCAGAGCCTCTTTCCTGGAGGTAACCACAGTTAACTGTTTATGGTGTTCCTCCAGAAATTTCCTGTGTGTATTCAAACATATATGTCAAGTATGTATGTGTATATTCCTTTTTATTTTACATAAATTGAATATTATACGTATCAATCTATATCTTGTTATTTTCCCTTAATAACGTATACTGATAATCTTTCTACAGCAGCACATACAGATTTATCACTTGTTTTTAATGGGCACCATAATTTATTTAACCCAATTTTCACTATTGAATATTTAAGGTATTCCTTTGTTTGCTTTTTGATATTTTTATTTAGAACAGAGGTGACTTTTAGGAAATTCAGAGCTTAAGTGTTGCAGTTCACTGAGTTTTACAAATGCATATCCCTTTGTAACTCATACTTGTACTAAGACACAGAGCATTTCCACCAGCCCAGAAAATTTCTAGCCATTTCCCAGTAGCCATCCTGGTCGCAGAAAGACCAATATTCTGGTTCCTTTTACCACAGATAAGTTTTGTCTGGTCTAGAACTTTGAATGATAATATACAATATGTATCTTTTTTTCTGGCTTCTTCTACTCAACATGTTTTGTTTTGAGATTCATCTATGTTGTCTATATTAATAGTTTATTTTTATTTAATGCTAGGAACTGTTCTGTCACATGACTGGAACAATTTGTTATCCATTCTCCTATTGATGAATATTTGTTCTGTTTCCACTTTGGGCTATTATGAATAAAGCTTCTACAAACATCTTTGTATAAATATTATTGTGATCACTTGTTCTCTTTCTTTTGAGAGTGGAATTGTTGGGGTAAAGAGTAAGTACATGTTCAGCTTTCAAAGTAACTACCAAGTCATTTTCCACAGTGGTTCAACCATTTCATGCTCCTACCAGCAATGCATGAAAGTTTCAATGAATCAACATCCTCGTAATTAATTGTTGACTTTTAAATAGGCTGTTGTAATGATTGTGAGGTGATATCTCAGTGTGCTTTAAATGTGCATTTTCTATTGACTAATGAGGACACAGTATCCTAGGGAGAAGATACAACTGTCATGAAGACACTAAAGCTGAACAGAGGTGCCTTTGGGAAATTATTATACATGATCTTGTAGAAAATAGAGACATAAACATTATTAACATTTCAGGTTACAAATTTCTAGATATCTCTCTCTCACTCTCTCTGCTATGGACTGAATTTTTCCTCTCAAAATTCATGTATTGAAGCCCCAAATCCCCATGTGATGGTATTTGGAGATGGAACCTTTAGGAGGTCATTAGCTGAAGTCATGGAGGTTGGGTCCAATGATGAAATGAATGCCCTTAAATAAAGAGGATGAGACACAAGATCCCAAGGGAAGGCCATGTGAGGACATACTCAGGAAGAGGATTTTCACCAAGAACCTGACCATAGTGGCACTCTGATCTCAAAATTTCAACTTTCAGAGCTATGAGAAATAAAAGTTTATTTTTTTTGTTGTTGTTTTGTTATAGAGTCCCAAACTAAGATAATATATTTTTACATTATCAAATATTCTTTTTCAATAGCATATTTACAACTTTATAATAGCATGTTGTATTATATAGCTTACTCTTTGTTATTTCTTGCTACCTCGGTCCATTCAAGGTTTGTTTAAAATTTGTCAGGGTAAAACTAGAGTAGCCCTCTCCTAAGACATGGGTCATAGTTGAATGCCCTGGATAGTCTGTGAAGCATCTTCTCTTTGGCTGGCTGGAGTTGCCGTCTGCCAGCATCTCCTGCAGTTCAGTTTCCCAGAGCTCTTCTTTCTCAGGCTCCAGGGAGTCCCATCCTGCACAAGTACAGCTTTGTATTTGCCCAGAGACTTATGAGGACCCTCTGCATTATTCTGTAGTTTTTCACTGCACAGCTTTTCTCCCTCATGTCCTGCCCACAAATTTCGACAACTCAGCAGCCCCAACCCTGCTTCGCTTAGGCTCCACTTCCCTACCTTTGATCCGCAAGGGCCGCTAAGCTGAAAACGGGAGTATTCCGGCACAAACTTGTGCATTTCTTTTCTTCCTAGGAACACAGTCCTACACTTCCTGTTTTCAGATAACTGTAAAAGGTTGTTTTTTTCCTCTATGTCCTGTGGTTTTGTAGTTATTTATGCCAGGGGTGGGGGGCAGCTATTCTGGTCCCAGTCACTTTATCATGGCCCAAACTTATTGTCTTGTTTTATTTGTAAAATTGTTCTGCTATTAAAAATACATCTTCAGCAGACATATGTTTAGCTCTCTATATACAGATACTCCAAACAATTTTCTGTGGATCAAAGTAATAACATTGAGTCAAGATATATAGCTTATAAAATTTTTCTCTAATTGTGCTATTGCTTTTAGCTATACCCCAGCATCCTTCATTAATAAATAGGAAATTTTAATTAATTAGTTTTACAATAAAAGAAACATATATATTATAAATCTTTTATCCCCCATGGGGCCAAGTAGAACTATAATAATATAGAAATCTTTCTCGTGGGTCTATATTTACTGTCTTCAGAAAAAACCAACATTAACAGTTTCTTGTATATCACTCAGAATTTTCTAGGTCTATAAATACATGTATATTTTTCTTTTCATTTATGATACAGATGGAAGATATTCTTTGCATTGTTATGTACCTTTTTAAAAATTAACAACATATCCTGAGTAAATTTCCATATTTGTGCAGATTTATTTCTCATATTTTAAAAATAGCTCTATTTTCTAGATGTATCATAATTTAATTAATCAATTCCCTATTGATGGACCTTTATAGTGTTTTCACTTTCAGCATTTCAAGTAATGGGAAAGTTTGTGCAGGCCTTCATGCAGATATGAAAATATACCTCTAAGGTAAGTTCTCAAAGTGAAATTGGTAAAGCAAAATAAATATGCATCTTATTTTGTTGGAACTTCAACATGTTCTCCAAAAAGATTCTACCAATTTTCACTCGCACCAATAACAGATGATACCATCTGTTGGTCCATATTCCCTGTACACTGTGAATATGACTTTTTAGTTTTTGCCCATCTGATAGGTTAAAAAAATAACATCTAATTTCTATTTGTTATTATTTAATTATGAGTAAGGTGGTGCTTATTTCCCCTTTTCATATTGGTGTTTATTTAAATTGCTTGTTCATATCCTTTGAATAACAAACTTTAGTCAGGCTAAGCTGGGTTAGGTAGCTACTGCTAATTTTATGGAATTATGTGAACAAATCTCATAAACCATGTGATTTACCCCAAGAAGACATTTCTGAAGTTGTATGTTTTTCTGGCATTTATGAGATCTTTATTATAATGAATTTTATTTTCTAATTCTTAATTCACATAGTTTCTCTTTAAGTGTTTGATTATGCCAATATCTCTGTTACATTATAAATATGGGGATTAAGTCTTTCTTAACAACACTGGTTATAAGAAAAGCAAAATTCTTTGATCATTTTTGACACCTGGATCTTCTTTGACTACTGCCTATCATCACCTACACTTATAATTCAATCCTCTTTTCCACATCTGGAAGGGGTTAGGGTATATGTCTGCACTATAAGCATTGTCAGCTTAACGATAGAATGTCTGGTTCCTTATTCTTATAAAGGCATCTTGGAGCAACTGTTATTTGTGTGACTACTTAAGAGACAAATTCTACCTCTAGTAGGATTTGAGTAAAAGCTGCTAAAGGGACTTGTTCCTAGTGGCATGTTCCTGGACTCCCTCGGGAGCTGCCTAGCCAGGCTTTGGGACATGCTGAGGATTGTACTTGAACTTGTACAGACCTAGTCTCAGATGGAGGTTGCCTCCCCTAAATCTTGGGCTTTGTCAACCTTACTGTGTGCCAATATAATTAACCTACATATGGTGTCGCAAGAAGGAGAAAACACTATAAATGGCACACAGTCTCCAAAGACTGTGAAATGAAAAGATTGCTACTGCTGGCAACAACATTTCTTGGCCGAAAGAAGGTCCATGGCAGAGAAGACAGAGCTGAACCGAAGGTGTGGACACTCGCTTAAATCTGTAAGCCCTCACCTCATTAATCTCGCTGATCAGGACATCAGATATTACCACCTTCTGGGAATAGGCTTTTTTTTTTTTTTTGGTGAATTCTTAAATAGCCTCTTAGCCTCCATGGCGACTCCATAATTGTGACCTTATAACAGTTACCATGGAAAGAATTCCTAGATTATAAATAATGACAATGTGAGTTCCCTAGCTACCAAGTGTATTTATAAAATGAATTCCAAAGGTACATGACATTTAATTCCAGCCTATTTTTTTTAGAAACTACAGGATAAAAAAGGAAAATACCTTTCTTTACCCAAAAAGAATTATACTATTTTTCCAAACCTAGTTATAAAACAGTAGATTTATATGACTATTAGGGAAAGTTAAAGATTTTTAGGAATATACTATTTTGGGGATTTAAGGAAACATTTACAATAACGTAGATGTCAGTGTTAAGTTGAGTTACTATGACCACGTATCAGAATTAGATTTATAATATTTATCTTAGAAAAAAAGATGTAATGTCCCTCAATTATGTCATCAAACATATGAACTGGGAAGACAGATATGCCTTTTACTTTGTAAAATAGTTTTATTAACGAACCCATTCTTTCTCATGCAGAGCTCTTGAACACAAAGGCTTATATAGTCAGAGGAATCATGAGCCAGAAAAGGGGAGTCAGGCTTCCTAAGGAATAGATTACAAAAGAAAAGCCACTAACTGGATCTTAAATAACTTTTTAATGTGCTGCATAGATGCAAGTTTGAGAAAGATATGAAATCAATGGAAATACAGTAATTTCTAGGTCCTAACATTTTGTCATTCTCAAGCACTATTCTAGGAATTGCTTCAAAAAAGTTGGTGCATAATGTTTCTTCAACTTGGTTGCCATGTCTCATAATTTGGAAATTTTCTCCTTTCTGAGTCTAAAATCAAGTCCTATCATTTTTCTCATGGCCTGAAACATGAATATTAGAGACTTAATAACTGTTTCTCTAGCATTAAAAATGTTCCCCATGTATACTTAATGTATCATATGTTATATTTGTAAGTTCTTTAGTTCAATTTCAGTAAATATTCGTTGAACACTGTGTTAGTGTTCTACGGCTACTGTAGCAAATCACTGCCAAACTTAGTGGCTTAAAAGAACACAAATTATCTAAGAGTTCTGCATGTCAGAAGTCTGACAAGATTCAGCAGGGCTGAGTTCCTTTAGGAGGTTCTAGGGGAAAATCTGTTTTCTTGTGTCTCCAGCTTCCAGAGGCACCACCATCCTTGGCCTGCGGCCTCTTTCCTCCACCTTTAAAGCCAGCAGTAGCGGAGGGAGTCCATCTCTTATCACATCACTGTAACCTCTTCCATCCTCACGTCTTCCTCTCACTCTCTTCTACTTCTTCCTCTGACTAGTGTCCTTATGACTAGGCCCACCTGCATAGTCTAGAAAACTCTCCCATCCCATGGTTCTGAACTTACATTCGCAAAGTCTCTTTTACCATCAAGGTACCATGTCCACAGGTTCTCGAGATTGGGACATGATCAGCCTAATATTTCTCACGGTGATAAGGTGGTTTCCATATAGCCAAGCATCATGAGAATAATTATAACTATTCTTACTTCCTTGAGGGTGTTTTCTGAAGAGTAAAAAAAAAATATTTCCCAACTCCCCCCAGGAACTCTGTTCTTTAACATCATTGGCTGCAATTAGACTACATGCCCTTGCCTAAAGTCAATTCCAAAAAAGAGGAATCTATCTGTCCTGGGATGGCTTAAGTTAAGCAAGTACCACCCCAAGAATTGCAGTTGTACACCCTCTGCCCTGACTTCGTGGCCTCTTTAAGAATAATAGGCCATGGCTAGGAAGCAAGATGACCCACAGTTTCTGCCTTTCTTGGAATTCAAGAGGTGTGAGGTATGACATGTCAGGGAAATTACAAGTGGAAATGTACTCTAAGTCTGTCAGGAATAAGAGGAACTGATCCTTTCATCGAGCCAACCCTTCTTTCTAGATAACTTAAAGGCCATCTCCTTTGTATTTGGACTGCACACCAGCCCACTGAGTTTTTCAAGTATAAGTTATGATTCATAAGAAGAGTTAAAAAAATGTCAAGACCTTCTTCCCACATGTAATTTTTTTAGCATTGCTAAATGTTCTATTTCAACTGGAGCTAGAACTTCAAATAAAGAAACCTCAGTTTGGGGCTAGCTTATTTACTTATTTATTTCTCTCTTCTGCTTATTTTTGGATTTATGTTTGAATTTATGTTGATTTTTCTAAATAAGTTTACAAAAACTCTGTAGTTTTTATCATTTTTAATTCAAGCTTAAAAAGGTATATCCCTGCCACTAGGTATTTGATGCAAAAATGCAATTTCAACTTGAAAAAGCAGTGGCAAATAGTTCCTGAGGCATATTAGTGTTTTATTGTGGGCATAATTCTTTCTGATCTCCATGCTGATTATCTACTCAGAGGAAGCACTTAGTATCCACTTAAAACACAGGAAAACTTTCCATTACCATCAACTGGAAGATTGTGAGCCAAGCAATAGGCTTTGTAAGCATGATACAAATGCCCTAAAACAAGATATCAAGCTTCAACCTCTCCCCAAGTAATTCCATGAGAAAATTCTGCTTTTTCTCTGAATAATCAATCATAGAAATGACTTTTTAACTCTTACAATGTGAGTAGCAGAGAGAAAGATTTTATTGCTAAAAAGGAGGGGGTGAGAAACTCAGTTTAGGCTGAAAATAGCCAGTTACATGCCAATGTACATTCATGAATGTTTACTTGCAATAAAACTTTAACAGATAGCACAGTGATTAGAGTATAGCCCTTATCCTTTTAAAGTCAACAAAACACAGGGCATCCACTTTCTTTAGTCATAGGATGCTTTAATCAGCTCTCAGGAAGAGAATCTGGGGTGGGACATAGCAATATCCTTATATTCATGCAGAGCAGAGGTGAATTTACACAAATAATTAATGGAAAGCTAAGAATATTCCAGAAATTTGGTGTTTTGTGCTAATATTACCTACAGTTACCTAGAAAGCATAGTTCTAGGTTCTGCATTACATGATTCTGGGAATATTTTTTCTGACATTTTATGTTTTTTGAAATAAAATGTTATGACCCCCATTTAATTTTTTGGAAAGCCTAAGAAAGTGTTGCTGTAACTGGTGAAGCATTGGCATGTTTGATTTTGATGCCTGACTTCAGCACAGCTGTTTCTCCTGATGTCAGTCTAGGTGCAGGCCATGGAAAAGGGGTCCTGCCATAAGAGGGTTGATATGTTTGCCATGAAAATGCACCACTCAGATCTCTTATTGTAGGGAAAATAAATGACCGATGCTCCCAAATGCTGGCTTTTTGGATGCAACACCACAATCATTTCCCACAGGCTGTTCACAGACAACTAAATACAGCAGGCTTTTCCCATAATTATGCAAGACTTCTACAGGGCAACATTAGTTCAGTATTTCCCACTGTCCTCACCAACCTTCCTCTAGAACTGAACTGTAGTCCGAGACTCTTCTTACCCAATCCCTCTTCCTTTCTTTGCTCCTTTCACAGGTGTCAAACCTTTCTCATGGACTACATGCTCTCTATACCGTATCCCACACCCACCCCAATCCATCTCTTACATGTCTAATTCTGTCTTGGAGTCTGTGTCTAGGCAGATCTGAACAAACTCAATGTGCTTCCCATAAGTTCACCAAAAGGCACCATATTTAAACAGAATGTGAAGTCCCTGTTGGGGAATAAAGACTATAATATGTTGAACATATAAATTATAGAATTTTCAAGAAATAAAATGTTATCAAAGTCCAATAAATGTGCAAAGCTAATAAAGAATTGTCCTACAAAGTCTCTTTAATAACTAGACTTTGCAAACTTGTCTATTTTATATAACTTGTTTGGGAGGAAATTGGATCATCTCAGTACATGGGTACAGGTTGAAAATGACCTGGTACTGAACTATGGTACCATTGTGATGCCACTGGAAGTCAGTGGTGAGGGGAAATAGTCCCAATAGGAAGAGTTTCAGGTGTTTCACCTAGTTATCCACATTGTGCAAAAAAAGACATGGGAAAGATACAAATTTACAGGGACTCATAAATGACTACTTGGCTGAGGAGGTGAAAGAAAAAGATTGAAATATTGTGTATAAGATTGTAGAGGGAAGATGCAAGATGATATGTCTATGAGCATGGCCACAAAGCAAGCAAATCTTCATGCTGCACATTAATGCCTACCATGGATTAATTTCTACTAAAGACCATCCACCATGAAAGAAATACTGAACCACCATGCAGACAGGAAGACTTGGCCAGGTGATGTCAGCCAATGTCTATCTTTTGTTACCCTTGCTCTGGCACTACAAGCACATGATTGGAGTACCAAGGTGTCAGGAATTGAGGCAATGTTGAGCCCAACATCAAGATCTTTCCTTCTCTATGGCTAATTTACTACAGCTGTTGCAGAATATTTAATCTGACATCAACACAGACCAATGATGAACACTCTCCATCTCACCCAGTGTGACATCAATGCTTGAGGAGGCCAACTAGCCCTCGGTAGTGAGTTGATTCTTTTGGAAGTGATAGTAATTTATCTTATCTAACATTAACATATATTCCGGTTATGTGTTTGCCCTTTCCTACCAAAAAGGACTTCAGCCAATGCCACTTTCCAAGGACTCGCAGAAGTTCAGCCATTTGACCACATTATCATGTTGGACCAAGGGAGCCATATTATAGCTAAGTGGATGAGGGGTGAACTTGTACCACACCATCCACAAGTCTGCTGACCTGATAGGACAGTGGGGCAACTTCTTGAAGGCAAAGCTAAGGTGCAGGTTTGGAGGTGACACCATGTGGCAATGGTACATCATTCTCCATTACATATATATCCCAAATCAAATGCCACTATAAAGTACTGTATCCTCAGTAGGCAGAATTCATGGACTTAAAAAACAAGGTGGAAATTGGAGTGGCCCCATTTTCTCTACTCCCAGTGTCTTACTTGGAGAATTTGTTCCTCTTGTCCCCAAAATTCTAGATAGGCTAAGTGGGTTTAGAAGTAAGACACTTCCATCATGGCCATTAAAATTCCAGTTCCATCTCCTGCACAGTCACTTCAAGCTCCTTATGCCAAGAGAACAGCAGACAAGGAAAAGAGCCTCAATCTTTGTAAAGTTAATTGACCGTGATCATCAGCAGCTAGGGATCCTATCACAAATGGTGGCTGGTAAAAAATATATTTAGTACCCAGGTGATCCATTGGATCATATTTTGATAAGTCTCTGCCAAATTTGATGATAAATGAACAAATGCAGCAACTATAACTTGAGAGAGGAATGATGACCAGGGGCTGGAACCCCCTAGGGATGGTAGTTGGGTACATAGGTAAGCTATATGGGTCAGCAGAAGTGATGGCCATGATTTTTAAAAATCTAGAATGAGTAGGAAAGAAGGGAGGTGACTTTTATCAATGGAAGCTCTATGACGAGCTATGCGATCTGCATTTTGTAACACTAATCTGATTTTTGATAGATTCCCAAGACAAAGCCTAAACAGAACCTTGGAGCTGTTCTCAGTGGGGTTAACTGATGAGGCTAGGACAACAGATAAAGAGATGCAAGCACTGAACTTCAGTGGATGGAGTGGAGTACCTCCCAGCTTCCCTTCAGAGCAGGGGTATTCATTTCCCCAGCTGCCAGAAGTGTTTCCAGCCAAGTCCTCTCTGAGAAATGGTCTTGGCTGAAGAGGAAGTAGGAAAGAAGAACTAGGTTCTGTTCTCTACAAACTTCAGTCCTGTTTTCAGGCTGGTCAGGTTTAGGGAGGGTTACATAAGGAATTCAAAGATCTTAAAACTGATTTTTTAAAAGCTACCCATTTTCCCCTGATACATGAAAAACCTTCATGTACCTCCAAGGGTATTTCTATTTTAGTTTAGAGACAACTATCATCATCATCTGCTCTCACCTGGAATTTCTCAACAATATCATTCCTGGAATCTAGGCATACACTTTCCTACTCACCTCCTTGCTCCCAATATTACACTTATTTCAGCAAGAGGCATATTTTATAAATTGAAGTCATGCCTCATTTCTCCTAATCACTTTCAGATGGATTCCCATGGTTCTTGGGATAAAGAAGCAAAATTTCAACATTGCTTACTGGCCTTGCAAGACCCCAACCCTCCTGGACCCTGGGGTGACTGCAAGGTCACCATGGAGGATCCCCCTGGACATACAGTTCCCTTCCTTCTACCTTAGTGACTCCCTCTCACTGCTGCACTTCTGAATACATTTTCCTCCTTCCCTCTACCTGCTGGGCTCTAATCAAACTTCATGTCTTCAGCTGGAATTTTATTTTCTTGGGAAAATTTTCCAGATCCCAGAGAAGTTAAATCTTCTGTTACAAAGATGACCATGTGTCCTGGTTTCTATGGGCAATTCAGGTTTTCACCAGTTGTCTGATTAGTGCTCACTGCCCTCTCTCATTCACCAATTTAAGGCATCTGGTCCCCCAGCCTATACTCCACTTTAATTACGTGTTATACTTGTGCTTCACAGTAATTACCCCAGTTACTGAAAATATGTATGACTTTACTTTTTAGTACCTGTTTCCTTAGAGAAATTATAAGTAGAATGATGGAAATACTATGTCTAGAGTTTCCATCATTGAATTCTCAATATATGGTAGAAGCATTGGCACAACATAGATGCTCAAGTATTTATTGAATGAATGAGAGATTGGCTGAAAAACTGGGACACTGAAATACTATCCACTTTCTTTCATGAAGGATAAAATGGTTGCAGGTCTCGTTTTAATTTGCATTTTTGAAAATTATAAAAATATACATTTTCCTTACTATTTAATATTCCATTATGAAATTTTATTTATATCCTGAGTTCTTTCATTTATTGTGGTTTTTGTAGTGTTATCATGTTTGTGAACAACTTAAGAGCACAATTCTACAGCTGACTTTTGATCACTGGTTACCAAAGTCCTCATAATAAACCTCATTTGTATTCTTTCTTTATCTCGAGAAACTAAGCAGATCTCAGCTCATTCCATTTATTTGAAATAAAGATTAGGTCTTGCATTATTTTCAGCAAAAAGTGGAAGTAGGAATTCTCCGTTAGCCACCATATTGTCATTGTATTTCTACCTCTCTTTTTGGTTATTGGATTAAAATTTGTTTTTATAGATAAGAAAGCTGCCATTCCCTTCTATAATGATTATTGTGCTGCTTTCTTGGTTCAGCTGAACTTGTTCTTCTTTCAGATAGTGTAATAAAATGCCAAACTTCAAAATAAAAATAGAAATTGTACAAAGAAAAAGTATCTATTTTTAAGATTTAAAGAGAATATTTTTGAGTAATAAATGCATTGTAGACTTCTGGCCAAGATGGAGGCATAAATAGATACACTTTGCCTCCTCACACAATCAGTTTTAATTGCCTAAGAAAAAGAAGAGGATCAAAAATATGAACAGTCACATGACAACACTCACAACTATTAACAACTGATCTTAAGAAAACAAACACAAAACAAAACCCAACTAAGCAAACAACTAGAACAGGAACAGATTCACAGAAATAGAGATCAGATGGAAGGTTATCAGCAGGGACGTAAAGAGGGGAGAATGGGAGAAAAGGTGCAGGGAATAAGAAGCATAAATTGTAGGTAAAACATAGGCAGGGGGAGGTTAATAATAATATGAGAAATGGAGAAGACAAAGAAGAACTTATATGTATGACCCATGGACATGAACTAAGGAGGGGAATGATTGTGGGAGGGGGATACAGGACAGAGGTCAATAAAAGGGAGAAAAAAATGGAACAACTCTAATAGCATAATCAACAAAATATATTAAAAAATAAAATAAATTCATTGTAATCTAAAGGTCAGACCCAGGCAATATTGAATCCTGCTTTTAAAAAATTTCCCCCAAGTCTTGCTTGTGCCTTGTAAAATGCATATCAATATTCAACAATGTTTATTACTACACCAGTCACCACAATACGTTTTAACATTACAGCATTGAACAAAACAGACAGAAATCTCTGCTCCTTTGTCTGAGTTCTGGGTACTTTGCAGATGGGATCTACCATGTACATCCATTCTAGGTTCTGTTTCCATATCCCTGAGTGCCCGGTTTAGCTTTTTATCATTCCTCCCAGATTTTGCGGGGACAATTTTAACAGTGTATACATTTTTTAAAGTTTAAAAAACATATCTTAGAGACCAAGGCTGTGTCTAGAAGATGTTTCAGTGTTTAAAATCCAGCTAAGCTCATGCTGTTGTGGCTGATGCTTACGGCACCATGACATCCTCTGTATTTCTATGAAAGAGAGAAAATGTATTTTGCTATTGGATCTTCAAGTCAGTTTGGGCTGAGGCAAGCATCCTTTTCTTTTATCATCTTTTATAATCTAGTGTCTATGAGTCAAATATTGTCATATCCGGCATTAAAGTGTTTTAGAGATTAACCATATTTATTTAGAAGGAAAATAGAACTGTTACGGAGCATTTGTTACATATGTGACCAAGTTTAATTATTACAACCACCAGTGGGAGTATTTGTCATTGTTTTTTTTTAACACTCTAGGAGACTTTGCCCCAAACCCACATAATTAGGATCATTGTGGTCATTATAAACTCCCTCAGGGACAAGACTAGACACAAGAGGAACCAGCCCAGAGAATCATAAGTGGAAGTGGGATCCTATCTCTCCCCCTAGACCCTGGGGAGGGCAGCAAATCCCTAACACAAGAACCCAAGGGAGGGAGGTCAAACTGAAGTCCAACCTCAGGCTGAAGCTATGAGAAGACAAGACAGAAGCAAGCAAGGAAGGCAGCGGGGGTGGTGAGGGTGGTGGTGGCCCGATCAGACGTATCAGCTTGGGCCTGTGACTCTAACATGAGAAGCACAGTCAGAAACAGGGCCGAGCCTTTGGCAGCAGGTCTGACAAGAATGGGGTGATGGTACACCCCAAGCCATTGCCCAGGAGCAACCACAAACCCACTGGACTCCAGAGAAGAAGAAAGACAGACACCTCAAACACTCGGTGCCTAGGCAACGGGGGACTTCCCGATGGGTCTCTGCATGGCACTTCAGAAAGGAAGGTCACAGCAAAGGAAGCGGGAAGCAACACACTGAATGATTAAATTAAAACTTTTCTGTTCACATGAATTTTCATATGTTAAAACCTCAGTTACAAAACCCATAAATCCAAGGGAAGGAGAGTGCTGAGGTCATGGCTGCCAATGTCATTTTGAAATTGAAAAGAAAAAGCAAATAATAAGTGTTAGTTATTAAATAGCATTACTCTTAGTCCATAAGCACAAAATGAAATTATTTTTAGTATGCAGATTAAAAAAGACTGAGAAGCCCACATTCAATGCCATGTTCACTTAGGCATACTGTCTTTCCAGTAAAATCACCAGCTACTTCTGGTTTAGTTTCAAAAGTGGTCATTCTAATGGGCCACAGTGTTAATTTGTCAAAGAACTCCTTTCCCGGTTTTTCTGATTTTGCCAAAGTGATTGGGTTCTCTTTGGGAACATCATGGCTGAACATTTGGTAAATGAGTTTACGCAACACAACACACACCAAATATTCTCTCAGAAGCCTATTTGTTTATGTGTTGGTTCTTTTCATTCATTCCTTTAATAAATGCTTATTGTGCCAAGCACTGTGCTTTTTGTGGGAGAAAGTTGAGAGAGCAAAAACAGATTCTGTCTGTTGCAAATACATATGTCAGCTGAACCTGTAATTCAGCAAACAGCAATGGATTTGTTTCATTTTGTTTTCTGTACACTGGAAACACTGTTTCTCTGTGGTCTGAGCACAGCGCTGTTGGTTACAAGTTTTACCCTTTTATTTATTGGTTTCATGGCCTTGAACCATAGTCTCCCTCAATTTCCTCATATATATAACTTGGAAAAATAGCCCCTAAACTCTCAGGGATGGATCAATCTGGGATTTCAAAGGATTTGAAAACCTTTCATAGTTTTGCTCTATTATTTTATTCAGAGTCCTTTTAATATGCATCATCTGTTGTAGTTTTTTAAATTAGGAGCAATAAGTGATCTGTCCTGTGTTATATTTACACTATTGATCTTTATCCATGATTAATTTTTCTGTTAACGAACCCTTTTTCACTCTTGGGATTTTCCTTTCTATTACAAAGAGTTCCTCAGCAAAAGGAAGGATGTGCTTTCACATGCCCACCTTCAAAATATATTGTTTTTGTGGATTTTGGAATTATCTAAGTGTTTTATATTATTTCATTACAGCGGAGGGCAAATTTGCTGGTATAAGATGAGAGCGAGAGAGAGAACACATATTTAAACACTTCTTACAGAAGACAAGAGGTCTACTAGTAGGCAAATATAAAAACGGTTCAATGTATTTGTTTAGGTTGAAGATAATAAAACAGAATTGATAAAAATAATTTATGAAGTCAAAGACATATCTGCTAACTGTGCCTAGTGGCACATAAGTGCAATGAAGTGTGTTTTTAACTGCAGTTAAATGATGAATTACATGACTAAGCTATTTTTAAAGTAGTACCTTGTTTATAATAATTTTATCCCTAACTTCTAATTAATGTAAAATAAACAACCTACTAGCACATTCTATCATTACCAAGTTACCTGTGCCTCATAAAAGAATCATTCTTTATTGCATTTTAAAATCATGAGTATATGAAAATTTCTTTCACTGACAGTATTTTCCTAAGTTGACTAACAGTACATATTTTTCTGTATGTTCTGTAAGACTACCATTGATTTTCATGAGTTAGGCCAAAACTTTACTCCTTTATAACATCATGAAAATGGTATTTCCCTCTTTTAGACCAAAACACACTCCATTTTATCCAAGAATTTCATGGCTCTTCCTTTTAATGCGTACATGCATTCACCCTGTCATACAATGTGTCCTGGGAAAAATTCCAGAAAGGGCAAGCCCCATCTCTGCCTTTTGTTTTTAAAGCAACTTTATTTACTTACAAAACCCTCCAAAGGGCACAAGTGTTCTGGCAGCCGTCTGCCCAGCCAACGTCTCTGTGCGTGCTCATGAGCGCCTCCTGCAGTTTCAACCGGGTTTGTGTCTGGGGTGAAATGCTCTGTGGCTGGGTGACAGTGACCTGTTTAATCAACAGGAAGTTGCCACTTTATGCTTCAGAAGCTGCAGGGAAGGCTGCTCTCTGGGCTTCGGCCCCCCAACCCCCGCCCCAGCCCCGCCCCCGGTAATCGAACGCTTGATACGGGGAAGCGGAGATGTGGATGAAAAGATCCCAGTCCTGTGAAATGCGGAGGAGGAGGTTATCGAAGTGAAAGAAAAAGTGAATGTGAAGTCTTCTTATGATATAAAGTCTGTCGTGTCCAAAGACAAAAAAAGTGATGATCTCTAAAGTCTCATCATTGAGTGTAGTTAAGCTAACTACAGGTTTACTTTTGATCTTTCATTGTCTATCAATAATCAAAAGGAGAAAGTGAGTCAGCCAGAAGCAGTAAAGTGAAAAATAACAAATATAACAAATTTACATGGGGGTAGATAGGAAGGGTTGATATGTACAATTGTCTGTTTTGAATATGCAGGAATACCAGAACAGGCCGTCAGGAATTCTGTTTGTAGGGCAGATATCCCAGGCAGAGGGAAGAAAGCCAAAAGAGATCAAGACACTTGGCCCCGAAGCTCCAAATAAAGCAGGAGACTTGAGGTGCCCAGGGACATATCTGAAGTCCAAATTTCTGTTCGTCCAAAAGAGCTTGAGTGAATGACCCTCCAGATCAAGTATTGGGATTTGTTTGTCTTGAGGGGCTTAAATAAAAAGACAACAATCTGCCTTGGGGAGCAAAATTAAAATATGTATTTGCCATCATGCCAAGCCTTCAAAAGTTTGACTGAGGGAATTCTTTCTGCAATGTCATTATCATGTGCCTTGATGTCCTTTTCTTCATGCTTTCTATTGTACTCAGGTTGCTTCAGCTTTCTGGAGCAATAATTTTACAGTTGTCACCAAATTTGGAAAATTTTTGGACAATAGTTTTCAAATAGGTTTTCTATTTATTTGTTTCTCCTCTCTTCTCTTCTTTGAGTACTCCAGTTGTACACATTTGAGGTCGCTTAAAATTTCCCCACAATTCAGTGACACTCTCTTCACTTTTTGTCACTTTTTTTCTCTCTGTGTTTTGCTTTGGAAAGTTTCTCTTGCTATGTTTTCCAGTTCCCTGATCATTTCCTCTGCAGTGTCTAGTCTGCTACTATTCTCATCTCGTATATATTTCTTTTTAGACATTTGTAATTTCCATCACTGTGCATTTGATTAGACTCATTTTTATATCTTCTGGGTCTCTGCCTCAATGTTTGCTCAATGCTCAAAAAATGTTCAATTTTTCCTATAGTTTATTGAACATATAGAATACAGTTTTAACCAACAATTTAATGTCTTTATTAATAATGATATCATCTGTATTATTTTCAATTCTGCATTTGGTCTGTTTCTATTTATCTGCTTCTTTTCATATGGTAATTTTTCATTAAATGGCACGCATTTTGTATCTTAACCATGATGAATATTTTTGCATTCTTATAAATACCCTTGGTCTTTGTACTAGGACACAGTTAAGATACTTGGGAACAGTTTGGTCTTTTCAGGTCTTGCTTTCAGTGGGACCAATATCCTTTAGTCCAGGGTGATACATGTCCTCTACTCAGGTCCCCTTTCATTATCCTACTGGTACTCCATGAATTTAAATTGTTTTTCTCTTTAGCTGGTGGCAACACACTTTATTTCTGGCCTTATGCAAACTCCAGGGACTGTACCCTGATCTTTTTAAGTAAAGGTAGTTCTTTCCCCATATAAAGGTCATTTCCTTGTGAGCATGCAATGACCCTCAGCTGAAGACTTGAGGAGATTCCTCTTCAGATCCTGTGTATTCTAGATGATAGATAGATGATTAGATAGATAGATAGATAGATAGATAGATAGATAGATAGATAACTCTTCTCCCTTGTCCTTTACAGAGATACTCTATCCGCTTTGGCCTCTATGAATTTTTAACTCCATCTCCTCAATTCAGGGAAACAGCCAGCTTCCTCCCGGGGCATCATCTCCCTACACTGGAGACACTCCCTGGCAGTAAATAGGGGTAATTACAGGGCATACCCTGTTTGTTTTCGATCTCTAAGGATCACTGTCCTGTGCTGGCTGATATCCAATGTCAGAAAACCCTTGTTTCTTACGTTTGACTATTTCTTCTGGTATTTCAGTAAGGGGAGAAATCTAGTCCCTATACCTTCATCTTGGGCAGAAAAAGAATCAAAATAGTCAGTATCTATTTTTCTAAAGTTACAAAAGGTAAGGGCAAGGAGGAGCCCCTATCTTTTAGATGGAGCAGAGAATCATCAAAAAACTATATCAAGTAATGACAAAATTAAATAAAATAACAGAGTACAACATAGTATTTATTGGTGGCTTTCAGAGTGCCGGTCTCTATTTGATGTTCTTATACAAATTTCTCCCTTAGTACTCCAAACAATCTTTTGAAGTAGGTACTTTTCAAAACTCCCATTTTATAGATGTGAATACATCCATCTGTAAGACAGAGAAATTAAACTGCCCAAGAAATGATAGGTTACCAGAGGTGGGGATTGGCCTGGATCGTTTAACTTTAGAGTATATATTCTAACAGTACAGAAAAACATCAACTGGAACCTGAAGGGAAACAAGAAAGTATTGATTTTATTGGCTATGTTAGATATTTAGCATTTTCATGATTATTAGTCACACCTTTTTTTTCCCAAGGCCAGTGCAGTCTGAGGAAATCAGGCCTCATGTCACCACGAAATCACATATGACCCCACGGCCTCCGCCCCTGCAGGCACACTTTTCTCTACATCCCTGAAGACTATCATCCAGAAAAGTTCCTCTTCGGTTCTGAGGTGTCCTCACATTTTAGGCAACAACAAAAAGCGTCCTCTTTTCCGTGTACTTTCTGAACTCTTTATGCTCTATGCACTTGTCAAAATCACTGTATTTCACTATATAGGTACATAGACAAACATCATATGTGAACAAAATTTATATAGTATTTAAGTTAGGAATCTGTTTTTTTAAATGATCAAGGTTCACCTGGCCAATTTTTTCCCAGTCTGTCTCTGGCACTATTGAATCTGATGTGTGGAAGTCGTTATGATACCAGTGCAAAAGTGTTGGTGGATTTCATTTACCATTTTCTGTCTTTTGAGCCTTAATGTAAATTTATACGGGTCGTAGTATTAGATGGGGTGTAAACCTGTGGTGGAATGCAGAGGAACGCATTGCTTCTAAATTTTGTGGTTAGGACCCCACATGTCCTGCAGTAGAGCGCTCAGCTCGACCAGCACGTGTAGCTGCAGCTCTGGCATCTCCACCCAGGACAGGCAAATCCTTTCTCAATCATGTGCCTTCTGGACCATGGCTACAGACCTTTCTCCAAGTCACCCCAGCCACTCTCCTCAGTCATGTGTCTTCTATCACCAGGGTTGCCATCCCTGCACCAGATACCTTTTTTTTCAAGTCACTGTACAACTTTCTAACTAAAAAGTATGTATCAAAGTATTTACTGAGGAGGACAAATAGAACGAAGATCCTATAATTTGAGGGGCAAAGGAGAATGATATACAGCAGCTCCAGGCTTAAAGGATGGTAACTCTATAGGAAATACTCACAGATTAGAAAATGTATCAGCCAGGATAGTCTAGGGTACTCTACTTACTAACAAATACCCCTCACTTTTCAGAGGTTACAATGACACAGGTTTATTTCTTGCTCATGTTCTATGTCTATCTTGCATCGGCTCTGGCTCTGTTCAGTGCTTTCTTCAATCTGGGACCCAGCCTGATGGAACCACTATCTGGGACATTGTCAGACGTGCTGCAGGAGGAAAAGAGAAACAACTGGCACCGTGAGCTGGCTTTTGAGGCTTCTGCCCAAGAGACAATGAATATCATTTCTTCTTGCATGACATTGTCCACACTAGTAAAATGGCATTCAGCAGGGTGCCGTACTTACTCAGTCCTCCCAATTTTCCTATTAGAAGAAGCACTTCCAGTTCCATGGCCAAGCCTGATATCGATGGGCAAGGAAGTGGAATGCCCCCAGGGAAGAAACATGAATATTTTGAACAATAATGAAATCTAGGGAGTAAGGCCTTTCTTTCCCGATACAACAGTTTCACGCATGACTTCAAGTACTCAGCCTTACATTCTCCCAGTGAGAGCAGAGCTGCAAATTGTGAGGCCCTGAACACAGAAGAAGAATGCCAGTACATATGGAATTGGCAATGGAGTAACTAAGTCATCACTCCCATCAGAAAGTATGCTGTGGGACAAAGTTACGGACCCCAAAACCACATGTTCAAGACAGTATGTCCTCAGTTCCTGCATCAGCATCCACAGGGTAGTGCTCAGCTCCCTCCCTGCTTTGTCCATGTAACGCAGTCGTGAAAAATTCAGAAGGTAGATGTCAGTCAATAAAGAGAATAAAAGCTGTGCTCCTATCAGGGACTTGGACAAAAAGATGTTCTCTCAGTTTAAGGACCTCACAGCCCTGGGGAAACAAGATAAAATGGAGTTTAATTGTCTCACTTGAGAAACTGAGATTATTTTATTCACATAAAACTTTCCTACATAAAAAGATATCATTGCTGAGACCATAGACAACATCCAGGAGAGGGGCTCCCTGAATCGGTAGCAAATTTTTAAAGCTTCATTTCACTTTTCTACGTGTGGTGCTGAAGATCAATTTACCTCTAGACTTAGGAACAACCTGCATAGAAAATTACAGTGAAACCTACAGGAAAAGATCACTTGGAGAAGAATTCTGGATGGTGTGAAGAATTTCGAGAGCAGAACATGCAGCATGAAAATGTTTTAACTGTGCTGCATGTTCACAGCAGACCACCACACTGATGTACTAAAAACTCCCTGGCAAAGACTGTCAGGTTATCAGGGCAGAGTCTCAAGCTGACCAACCATCAATTCCAGAAAAGATCACTGCCGGCAAAGCTTTCCCTGGCCAGAGATTGTGTTGGAACTGTGTTCTTGTTACACGCCATTACAAGTAGTGCACAGGCACAAGATGTATGCTGTGCAAAGCATGTGTTATACACGTTATTCTCTGACAAGAGAATATCAGAAAGTCTCTCTTTCTCTCTCTATGAATATATATTTTTTAAATTACAAATTTCATAATAATGAAACTATATAACTACATATAATACATCTACCCATTATATTAAGTTTATGAGAAGAAATCCATGCTAAATAAGAGAAGACTACAACAACATAATCAAATGTAGCATTTTGGACACTGAAGTCTAATAAGGTTAGTTGGGTCATGCTAATCCCAGCCATGATTTTTAGGAAATGAGGAGAACACCAAGGTCCATACCCAGCAGACAGTTATTTTATGAGGTGAGAAGAAGAGAGCAAAGGAAATGAAAAAACACAAAGCAAGTAAACCAAGAAAATAGAATCAGAAATAAGGAGTTCATCAAATATATCAAATGGAATAAAGTAAGAATTGAAAATAGACCATGATATCTGCTACATCTGCAGCTGTTAGCGACTTTTTAAAGAGTGATTTGGGGAGAGTTGTGGGCCAAGTTCATCTGCAGTGTCTGAACAGTTCAACCCCTGTCTGTTCACATCAGGTATGCATGGGTGTCAGGTAGGGTGGGCATGTTCTATACATTAGTCCTGGCCTTGTGGAATTCTTCTCTAACTCTGTGATCTCCTAGACCATGCCATGACAAGAAATGCATTTTACACACTATAAAACCTCATGTGTGCATGCATCCACCCATACACATACACACACTGGAACAAGAGTTTCATTAAGTAATACCAGTCTTTCCTACATGCGATATCTGCTGACTTTTGTGTCTACTCTATGTTAGTTAATTAAAACCATAATAATCATGACCAACTAAAAGTATCCACCACCACCGACTGGGATGCTTGCTATCGGGGTTGGAGAAGTAGACGTGGGTGCCTGGGGCAAGGAAAGTAGGGCCAGCGGCACACACCAGCACCATCTTTCTTAAGCTGTCAGTCTTCCTTAAGAATTCTCCAGCAGTGCTACTGAGCTGGGGGGCAAGGGCCCTGGCCCTCAGAGAAGGAGGCTTGGCAGCACTGATGGCCCAGGGCAGTGGGCTCTCTGTTGCAGGAACTTCAGGTTTTAGTGAGGGGAAAACAAGGGGACAATGGAGAGGAAAGTGGGTGGCTAGGCCAATGAGAGGAGCTGACATTCATGAGGGATTCCAGGTTCCACGGCTGCAGCAAAGAAAAAGTGGTGACCAGAGATCTTCAACCCCCAGCTTCACTTTCTTGCAGGGGCCTCTACCTTAAGCTACAGGCATTAACTGAAGCCATGGAAGCAGAACTTCTCTCGAGGGTGTAATTGCCCAAGGATGCAGTGATTGTGGTGGAGGGGTGGATGAGGTTGTGGAAACATGGAGGAACAAGCAGAGTATCATTTCTCTCCTTTCCTTACTCTTTCCTACCTTAACTCTGCTCTTGTCTACATGCCACTGATTTTGTCATTGTGTGGGGCCACACAGTTGGGCAAAAGTTGGAAAAGTACATGATTCTCCCAGGACCTGCCACATAGGCAGAGACCAAGTAACTTCCTCACCCACTCTTCTGGGTTAGGAGGATGTCTCTGTCCTGCACACTCCCTCCACCCCCTTGACCAAGCCCAGCTATATTCTAAGAGAAGGTGTGCAATGTACACAATGTGCATTTAGTGGGCGCATCCTAAGTATTTGAAGGGGTATTTCTTTAATCTCCCTGAAGCTACTGATTGTGCTATTAAAGTTCAAAAAACTAACAGACTTGGAGATGGAGCATCCCAGAGATCATAGTGTGTGCGCTGAAGGGGGCGTAAATGCTGAGGTCTCTTTCCTCTTCCCGCCTAGGGACACATGCATGCTCAGTGCACATTCAGACACTCACTGGCACATGTCCACTTGGGCACAAATCTTTGTTCCAAGTTCCACACTTTGCAGCTTCATTATTCTCTTGGCTTCTTTTTTTCCTCTCTCTGCTTCCAGATGACCTGGCAGCGAACCCACGGTTGAATCCTTTGGCTATTTTCTATTTAGTATTCTATCCTGGTCTCTCTTTGGTTACTCTGCTTCTGGAGAAGTTTCCACTGAAAGAGAAGTGCTGTGAGACAAGGGCGGCAAAGAAAGGATGTTGACAAACAAACAGACACATTGCTTCATGGTCTTGCTTGGAACTAAACTGTTCTCCCTCCATCCCATGCAAATGCAAGTAGAGATATTTTCTGTTGGTACCAAATACAAAGCCATTTGGAAGGACCACTGACCACGAAAGTCACAATTAAGTCAGTCACATCTCTCTTCTCTAAGTTAAAAATAGGACGCAGAACCTTTCATTTTCTAATTTTTTCCTAAAGTATGTTTCAAAGAACACTTTGATAAGATCATAGATGATTGCCAAATAAAGGTCAGACATGCTCCAATATGCCATCCCTTGCATATATATGTAAATTATAGGAGAAAAATCTTCAACACACTATTAATTTGACACAAATATCTATTTTGTGGAGAAATTATAATGCTAAGCACAGAATCTCACATAATAGGTAGCATTTGTTGAGCATTTACATCACAATATGAGGGAAATGATCAGCTCCATTTTATAAAGAAGAAGTGAAGAGACACAAAGACTAACTTCTCCAGAAGTTAGTGAGTGGCAGGTAGTGAGCGGCAGGTCCAAGACGTAAACCTAGTTCATCTTGCCAGTGTGCATGCTTATCTACAGAAACATACCCTCTCAGCATGTAACATCCAACGCGAAGGAGCTAAGAGCCACTTTACTATTGGTCCTATAATTATTGCCTTATAGCGTTGCTTTGTAAGCAGAATATGATGAATTGAACACTGTTGTATGAAAAACAGCTAGATACTATCTATGAGGAAAAGAGCATATGAAAATGCAAAGGCAATCATCTAAATTAACTCCCCAAATCCCAGGATAAATCCAGCTTCACTGGAAGGCTTAGAGAGACTGCTTTGTTCATTAACAAATGTAGGGGAAGTGACAGAAATAGGCCCGACTGTCTTGTTTTGAGAAAACATCTCACCTGGTGGGACACTGTTTGCACAAGCCCGAACCAGTTATGCCCACTGGGAGTCAGATGCTTCATCCGTTTATCATCACATCCATCAGTGGGTTTATTGGGTAGAAAAAGCAAACTCATTTGATTTTTCTATGTGTTGGCAAGGATGAGAGATTAAATGGAAATAAGCTATAGGAATGTTAGACGTGGGCACAGGAAAACAATCTAGGCTCTGTTATCCCTTTGGTTTTGTCTTTTTTCTCACCTGGAAACTTTGATGTCAAAATATTATCAATTTCCAAACAGTTCTGATAACCAAGCAATGTATGCTGGAAGGATTCAGTTTGTAAGAAATAGATACATAGCCTTTTTCTGAGGAAAAAAATTCTGATTTTACTAGGATTAGACAGCACACAATACGGTTGCTTAGAAACTTTCCATTTTCACACACAAATGCAACATAAAATGGCTTTAAGCAAGGGGATCAAGTGTCACTAAATAAAGATATCTTCCCAATAACCAAATCCTTTACCAAAGGTGACATATCCTTTAATCTCTGTCCTCAAAGGCAATCTCTTGTTTCACATCATGGATGCAAACCAGAACCCAGGAGGACATTTTACTTTTGTTGTCCATCTTCAAAATACTTCCAAACACCTTGCTTTCTAATTCATAAGACTGTACCAGTTTAAGGCATCTAGATTAGATTCAAAGCTCTTTTGTAGTTTTCTTTTTTGCCAGTGCTATTAGGAAGTGTTCTGGTGGAGCCTGTGGCCATTCTACATCTTCTGCTGTGTTTTAATTAGCGACTTGCCCAGTCAAAAATCTATGGGACATGGGATTGTGCAGCACGCCTCTCGTGTCCCTGACCTCACAGGTGAGTGTGTTTGGAATTGGTATCATTCTGCCTGCAAATGGTGATCCTTATTTTCAGGTCTTTGCTTCAGGGGTGAAGATCTTTGAGTGTTTTACCTGCATTTTCAAATTGGTTGGAATGCCGAGCAAGATTCAGAAAGCCATTGAACTGGATGTGATCCCAGGTTTCTGAAGTTTCCCAAGCTTTAATCTCACTCTGCACCTCTGGCCCCCTTTGGCGTGCTTTCAGAGACAATACCTGGAGCCAGTGCCTAGCATATGCAATGTGCTCTTTATATATTTGCTGAATAAACACAGGGATGAGTTTATATCATATTTCATAGTAAGTTTTACTTTTGCAGTATAGATTCTAAAACTACTTTCATTGTAAAATAAGTTCAATATTTAGAAAAACACCCATAACAAAGTTATAGCTTAGTGGACTACCCACCACTCAGGCATGGCATGGACCTTTAAGAAGCCATCCATGCTGCCGTCTCCTTGAAAAGCCCTACACACCCTGACTTTTGTGGTAATGACTTCTTGAAAATCTTTATGATTTATTCACTCAACTGTGTTCTCTACTTGTCATTGATTAGGCTTGCCTATTTAAAATAAATTAATTTATCTTTTAAGTCTCTTTTGAGTTATATTCCTTGCTCATCCCTTTACTTTGCTGTTAATTAAACTGTTGAGAAAATCAGGAATTCATATAGCGTATCCCACAATAGGATCTCCACAGTTTCAAAAGAAATTAGTGAATAAATGGGAAGAACTCTCCTTAGCATACATCTCCATTTCTCTTTCTCCTCTCCCCTCCTCACCTCTTGTGAGTAAATATTTACACAAGTGTTTATTGATTTGAGTGAGAGAGAGAAAGAAACATTGATGTCAGAGAGAAACATCCATCGGTTGCAACTTACATATGTGCCCGACCAGAAATCAAGCCCTCAGCACCTTAGCGCATGGGACAATGCTCCAGCCAACCGAGCCCACCGGCCAGGGCCAGGTCAATGACACGTTAACACAGAGCAATCCCTTCTTCGAGGTGATGGCATAAAATACAAAAAATAATAGCCATTATTTACTAAATATTAACT
The DNA here is from genome assembly GCA_004026765.1 of Micronycteris hirsuta. Lineage (NCBI taxonomy): Eukaryota > Metazoa > Chordata > Mammalia > Chiroptera > Phyllostomidae > Micronycteris > Micronycteris hirsuta. The sequence continues at coordinate 58,277 of PVJI01003099.1, forward strand.
CCTTTAAAATCTGATGGATTTACAAATTTTGGTTGTGAAATTTTAAATTAGCAGCAATAATTGGGCCTTAAACCTACAATTGTTTTCTTGTTTGTAAAAGCACCAAACCAGTGAATTTGGTGCTGACAGAACTTTCCTTTCATTTGATTATTGTGAATACAGGCAAATAATCATTAGAAATTTTGATAATGCATGTCATGTAAGAATGGAAAATAATGATAAACTAATTGATTCCAATTATCGTTTTCTTTTGTTATGTTAATCAGTTTTACTTGGAAACTATATTATACCATAATTCTTATTGACCAGCCATGGGAACAAGAATATACTTGTAAGATATGATACACCTTTTTGTTGATATGAAATGTGTACCGTGTATAACATAGTCGCATAGATTTAGGTCTGGTGGCAGTGATGTGGAGACAGACCTCAAAGACTTAGGAATGACCAAAAGGCCCCATAATCTGAATGCTGCCATATTTTCAAGTTAGGCTCACTTTTTTCTAGAAATATTCTCTTGGGTAAGACTTCTCACAAAAGAGATAGTCTGAATCAGAAGGAATCTAGATAGTGAGGGTGCGGTGATTGAGGATTTATGTGATATTGATGTGGACTCCATAATCTTTTGAATCCACTAATGTGGAGGTTTATTATCATCACCACTTTAGGTAATAGTTATTGAGCATATGCTAGGTACTTTACCTGCATATTACATATTTCTCTCATTCTCACCACAGCCGAGTAAGGTAGGCATTTTTATTATCCTAATTCTACAGATGAAGAAATGACAACAAATATTTATTGTACTAAGAACTTTACACATCAACTCATTTAACTCTTACAACGACCTTAAGAGGTAGGTAGTTTTATTTTCTACATTTTACATCTGATTTTTGGCAGAAACGTGAAGACCCTATGTCGTTTTCCAGTGAGTAAGAGCCAGGCTTCCAACCCAGTTCGGTCTGAAGACATCCAGGGGTTGAGTCTGTAAGCCTCAAAGACCCTGAATTAAACTCTGAGACAGCCTTCAAAAATCCTTGCTTTGGGGATTTTCCTACTTGTTAACAACACAACTTTAAGTGTTGATCGTGAGGATTAAGGAATATAGGAGGCTTTCGGTTATGCTGTACTTTTACATCTGGCAAAGTAGTCCCTGTTGAAATGATATGAGATTCAAATGTACACACAATCAAGCGATTTTTAACTATCAGGTCCATGCTGATTTACTAGAGAATGTCTTCATTTCAGAATTACATATTGTTCTGAAATGTTTTCTCCCAACTGTGTTGCAAATTTCTAATTACCATTGTCAAGTTTCCTGACTGATGATTATCCTGGTGACCATCTCGTGGCATGTGTGTGCAACGGTTATATGGAAGCAGATATAGCTGATGTTAAAACGAAAAATATACAGAAAGGCCATATTGTTTCATGGGTGTATCTGACAGGTTGAGGCATTGAGAATGTCTGGGAAAGGTACCAATTCTTACTGAGAATACCTGGTCCAGGAAATATGATTTATTTAGTTAAAATCAGGAGGAAACACCCCCAACCAAACCAACTGAGGAAACAGAGCTCATGAGAGTGGCTGTGGAAATTCCAATAAGCAAACGGAGGATACTGCAATCAAATCTGTCATTCATTTTTCCCTAGTTTTGTGCATGTCTTTGCTGGGTCAGTAAGGGCAACTTTCTTTGAAGTTAAAGTGATAATAAATTAAGGTTCTGTGATTTTCAAAGATCAGTATTTATATTTTATCAGGCAGTTTATTCAGAGGGACATGGCCATGTGTTCAGGAATGCCCTGTGGAGGGTTAAAGGCTAGACTCGGGTCCCAGTGGGTCATCGGTTATCCGTGTGCCTGACTGTGGGCCATCCATTAACCCCTCTGCACCTGGGTCTTCTGATATGTAAAATAAGAGATTGGACTAGCTGATCTCAGAGCTTCTTTCAGTCTAATTGAATGGACCTCAGTATCACAAAAACAAGACCCCTGGCATTTTACCAGATGTTTTCCCCACAGTGCATATAGTAATAGTACTTTTCTCTTCCTTCTCTGTTATACTCCAGGAACCCTGAAAGCTGCTGTCCACCTGGGCATATGGCTATTCCTACATTTCCCTTTCGACACAGTGATAAATGGAAACACAGAGGAACCATCACTCTTTCCTTTACAGAGGTTAGGCAAGAGTAGACAGGCAGAAAGTTCTTAGACTAAATATTAAGTAAAACTTAATTCTATTCCCGGGCCTGGGTCTCAAGCAGACAGGATGGACTCCCAGCCCTCAGCCCTTGTGCTTTCACCCATCTTTTGGAAATTGTTCATTTCTATCAATTTGGAATCCCTCCTCTCTTGAAGGTGTCATCAAATGCCATAATGTACATGTATCATATTTGCCAAGGATCACTTAGCAACAGAAACTTATGTTCTGCCAACTTCCTTTTTATGCTGACAACCTAGATTTCACAGAAATTGTGTTTTCTAGAAGGCTTTACAGATTGGGAAGAGTGACGAAGGAATGCCTCATCACCAACACAGACAGACATGGGCACTGGCTGCCCTGCAATTTCTGGGAGAATTTCAGATGCTATGTAACAATAGCACAGCATTCAAAAGCAATTCATTTTTAATCACTGTCTATTAATCAGCTGCAGATTGACATCAATTACCTCATAAAGCTGATGACAAAGTGCTGTATTCGTGAAGAAATATCAACTTGATTTTAGCCACAAACATTAAAAGCCAGCATAAAACTAATGTGCTGCCAAGGGGTATTGGTGCATTAGCAATGTTTACTCACCTTGTAAGAAAGTAAGCCACATTATCTTACAGAGAAAATATTATTGTAAGAGCTTGATTTGTCCTGTGAGGTGAAAGATAAGGTACAGTATTTGACACACTATTTTATCTTTGTTCTTCCACTTACCTTTACTGGTGCTGTTTGGTGATAGGAGATGAATATTGTATGATGCATTACAAAGTAAAGAAGTATTCTCTATGTTTGAATATAATAAATGCTCCTCTTTTAATGACAGGCCCTTATGAAATTATTTAATATATATGATTTATTTTAAGAGTAATTATGGAAATAACAAAGAACGGAATAGTCTTCTTCCTTCTATAAAAATCAGGGCTTCTCATTCATTATCCTGCCTACTAATTTTACAGATACTATATATAGTTAATTAATTTTTCCTCATGTTTCTTCATAAGATTATTAGGTGATGAAAGAAAAAAAGATGATATTGTTCTTTTTTCATACAAGTCATACCTAAATGGGGGTTCAAATTAATCATAGGAGAATTGTTCTAAAATTACCCACCAATTTTCCAGAATTCCTCACATCAGCTGTTACAATAAATGAACAGAGGTTTTCACAGGTAACTTTCCAGACCAATTAAAAAATTTTCCATACTTCTCTTTCGAGGTATGTAGGACTAATGATTAAATGACTTACTTTACACCCAGGCCATCTGAGGTTGAAATTAATTAACTGATGGCAGTTCAACAGCAACTTGATGGGCAAAACCAACTTTATTTTCTCTTCCAGTGTATGTACTACAACAGGCCATTTCTCCACTATTCTGTCACCTGTTTGTTTTAATTATGATTCATCTGACATATACTTATAGGGCAGCTGCCATGAACCAAATATTAGACAGAGACAGAAATGTACTAGAGTCAAACTCTCCTGGAACTTCCATTTTACTCAGGGGCAGGGTAGGACGTCGCCATTCCAAACAGCCAATGAGTGAATGAATACATGAGGAAAATTGAGAGTGGTAAGGGCTAGAAAACAAACAGCGTGATATTTGGGTTGCAACTCTCCCCTTGCAAAGAGCTTCACCAAATGGCTTTCTGTCCCTCCACATTGTCGGGGTGGACACCTGGGAGGCATGTGCTCCCATCTGCACACTTTCCTTGGTGCCATTTGAACTCTCTAAATGGTTGCATTGGATTCAACATAGAACAGGGAGTACATTGCTCACAGAAGTCAATTTTGTGAGCACAGTAGCTTTTTCCCTCTCTATTTATTTTGAAAAAGATAAATACAAAATTTTCTTTCTACACATCCTACAAGGAATGCATTGTGAAAGTGACATGATGCAAATATGGAATCTGCAAATAATGAGGAGTCACCGTGACACTAAAATAAACAAACATCATAAAAGCCTGGAAATGGCCAACGCAGAGTGTGGTTTTAGTTTTTTAAATGGACAACACTGGGTGTTGATAGGATCACACTAGGTCCTCCTAGTTATCAATTAATCTCAGTTTATTGACGAAGGAAGGAAATTGGAACGGTGAAAAAAGTAATTTCAGCAAGATTTGCCTGATTTCACTAGACTGTTCCCTCACAAATGGCAAAGGGCATAAAAGTTTTGGACCACTTCAGCCATTATTCTAGAAGTATTAATTAAATGCCTACAGTGTTATAGTCATTTAGGAAGTGTTATGAGAGATACAGAGAAGGAAAAGATAGAATCTTTATCGTTATTGAGTTCACAGTCTAAGATCACACTTTAAATATGATAGAGCCTATGTAGTTTATCAGGGGTTTTGAGATTCATGTACTTCCCAAAATAGTGGCCTCAAGACCTGATGAGTTGGAATTGTAAGTTCTCAGAGGTAGAGGCAGCAACAGGTATGGAGGCAGTGACAGCAAAGGGCCGGACTTCAAGTCCCAGAGACTCCCTCTCTTTCCTGTCCACACTATGCAGGTGGACAGTTTGCACCCATATGGGAATGCTGGGGAGTGAAGAGTGAAACTTGCCAGGCCCCAGACATCAGAGCATCTCACCTGAGCTTAGCATATAGCACTTGGAGAGGCTTAAACTGCCCGCTCGGGCCATTTGCTGCTCAGTCCAGGATGTGCCTCGGTGGACACCAAGACCTGGATGCAAAGAGAATTTGATAGAGCTGGTACAATGGCCAACTCTAACATGATAACATTTAACTCTTTATTTGGGGTAGTAAAATGGTAATGCTCTAACTTTTTCATTAGTTTTTTTCATTCATATACCAGGAAACTTCTTTAGAATGAAACTTTCCCTCAACAGATCTGATTACAGTGTTCATTTAGGAAAGGCAGAATAAGTGCTTGAGTTTTCCCCTTATTTGTCAGTTTTCCAAATAGTTGTTTATTTATCACCTTCTAAAGAGGCAAGAAGACCAATGAGAGTTTTTTAAAGTAATATGATTATGAGCAGATGGATTTAAATTTATTTGATGAATTTTGATGCAGTTATTATTATTGATGTTCAGAGTGTCCATTGGCCAGTGGGGATTACTTCAAGTGGACTTGTAACAGAGTTCAGCCAAGGTGGGGGGTTCAGCCAATGAGGATTTATAATGGGGTCCAGCACTCAAAGTGTCCAGGAAATATTAGAAATACATGTAAGATGTCCTCACCCCCACAAGTCTGAACTGGGGGGGGATGGGACATGGAGCAGGGCCATTCAAAGCTGTTGGGTATGGCAGCAGCTTTGCAGCTAGCCTCTGGCATGGTCATTTAACATATCTATAACTTTTAACTGGTTATGTAGATATGTTAAATAGCTGTGGCCATGCTTTGAGCCAGGGGGATGGAGGAGACTTCCACCCAGGATGTAACCAAGAGGCAACTCCCCCTAGACACAGCGCCTGCATGAAAACTTGGAGATGGTTGGCTCTGGGCCATGGGTTCACCCCTGCCCACAGCTAACATGGCAGCCCAGAAAAGCTGGAGGAATATGAAGTGCTGGCAGGTGTAGCCGATTGAAGGAGGAGTCGGAAATGAGGCTGCAGAGAAGATTGGCCCGGGGGATTTAAACCCAGGCACAGCAGTCATAGCTCTCTCTCACTGGACCATGAAGGGGACCCCTCCGCCTGAGAGACAGGCTCTCTCTCTCTCTCTCTCTCTCTCTTTCTCTCTCTCTCTCTCTTTCTGTCTGTCTCTCTCTCTCTCTCTCTGGCTCTGTGGAACACACGGCTTTTGGCAAGAGGGGAGAACCCCACGGGTTTGGGGCTCCCTTTCCCACACAGTTTAGGAAGCTGGGAAGCGAGATGTAGCAGTGATGCCGAGCTCTCTCTTAGCATTCGGAAGAATGCAGGAGAGACCCTGCAGGAAGGGGTCTAGACCACGAGGGTTTGGAGGAGCAGGGACCCCTCAGCCTAAGGGACAGACTCAGGACCGCGTGGCTTTGGGTGGCTCACTTTGCCATGTGGCCTAGGAAGCAGCAGAGACTTTGCCTGGAAGAAAAGGGGTGAAAGGACTCTTGCTGGTGGGCCATGAGAAGGTGCCACATGGTTTTGGATTAACTGGCGATTGCGGTGGCGACACAGCAGATGGTGCCAGAACTGAGAATCTGCCTGAATCACGGACTTCTACTTATTTTCCCGAGATACTGTACCCTGGACTGGGCAGGGGGAGAAGGAAGGACTATGTGCATTTGTGGATATTCTAGAGAACAGGTATTCTAGAGAGCTTTAGTATTTTAAAGGAGACCTTAAGTCATTACTCCAAGCCTGTAAAACTTGTAAATAAATAATTCTTTTCCTTTTCACAAGTCTCTGGCATTGAGAGACGTCTTTCAATTGGCGGCGAGCATAACGAATCTGGAGCAGGGTTGGGACATCATTGGATGTCCCTGGCCCTTGCTCTGTAACAGACTCTTGACTCTTTCTACATTTTCCTAGTTATCTTTGATAGTTTTCATGCTGTGAGGAAGCCTAAACTAACTCATTCAGTGATTCTACGTGAAGAAGCCCCAGACTTACAACAACAGATACCCAGCTGCCCCCAGCAACTCCATTTTCTGCTCTAGCTTCAATAGCCTCTGACTATAAGCCTGACAGACCCCAGCTCAAATTGTCCAGCTGAGCCATTCAGCCGATTCACAGAATTTCTGAACCTCAGAAACTGAGAGAGAGGTTAAATGATTGTTGTTATTTTTAAGTAATTTAGTTTTCTGGCATTTTTTAAAATAAATCAACAAATAACCAAAACAGAAAACATTAAATGTGTGTGTTCACATACATAGGTAAAAATTAAAAATTAAGCCAATATCTGTTTAAAAAGCTATCAGTAATTGGAAAGAGAGAAAAGAGAAAGGTCAAGAAGTTGAAGCTAAGCTTCTTTGTACTATACTTTGTAGATGCAGTTTTGGAACTATGCAAATGTTTTATGTAATTAAACATAATTTTACAAATCAGTACCTAAAAACTAAAACAAAACGGGATAAATGAACCTAAGTGTAGATCCCAATGGTGGCTTAATCACACAGAAGAGTTATTTCAAATGGCTTATACAACATAGTAATTTCACAGTGCCTTTTTTTTAAAGGCAATTTTTTATTTATTTTTTGAGATTATTTATTTATTTATTTATTTTTAGAGAGGGGGAAGGGGAGGAGAAAGAGAAGAAGAGAAACATCATTGTGTGGTTACCTGTCATGAGCCCCCCACCAGAGACCTCGCCCACAACCCAGGCATGTGCCCTGACTGGGAATCGAACCAGCAACCCTTTGGTTTGCAGGCCCGTGCTCAGTTCACTGAGCTACACCAGCCAGCTCTTTACTGTGCCTTTTCAGTGTCATGTAATGTGAGGACAAAAAGAACTAAAAACAAAAACAAAATAAAACATGAAAACTTAAGCTGCGTTCAGAATCATATTATTAATAATAACATTGTTATTATTTTCTAAAAGAATTATTATACAATTAAAATCAAGCAAATAAGTAATTGTGCTCCCTTTAGAAATCAAAATCAGTAACATAAAAAAAGTACTAAATCAAATAAGTCTGTCTTGTTGCTTGAAATCCTAGAAACTCACCTGCCTGGTAAAATGAACCAGTTCTGTTTCCTGAGCTGCAACCCCTCCCACATGCTCCAAGGATGGGAAGCAGAGGTGAGTGGAATCCAGAATACACTTTAACCCTTGCTAGGGAGCGCATGGATATGTCAACAATTCTGTTCTCTTTCTACTTCTCCAATATTTAATACTGACAGCATCAGAAGAGCATGAGAGAGAGAGAGAGAGACAACATGAAGAAAGGGAAAACAAGGAGGAGGGAGGGTAGGAGAGAAGCAAGGAGGAAAAGATGGAGCAAAGGAAGGAAGGGAGGGAGGGAAACAAGAAGAAAAGGGGGGAAAAGGGTGGGACGGGGCTGGGGAAGGATAAAGAACATGTAAGAAAAAATTAAAAATAAATAAATGAGCTAATTTTTTATTCAATATCAATTTGAGCCAATTTAATGGCACCAAACAATGCATATCCCCACTCAGTTTCAAGTGCTGTTCAAATTTCAGAGTTTCAAACAATAAGAAACACAGCATCTTCTAGAGAGATTGAACCAATTTTGTCCTCATCCCAAATATTTAGATAAAGCTTAACCCACACTTCCTTATTCCCCCAATAAAATACCTGTAAGTTTATGAAATTTTCTCAAAAACTGACCACAGAAGTTAGAGATACTTCCAGCTATGCTGTAAATAATAGTGCTTCAGCTTGCCTGTGGCAAATGGGTTATCAGCCTAGATAATCTCTCTTTATTTCAGTTCCCATTTTTAATAAAGCTTGGCACAGTCTACTGCCTTTGAAGGGAAAACAACATTGACAAGATTGAAGTAATGATTTGCTTGTGTTTACAATACCTTTGCTCCACAGAGTTGAATTTTATACAAACCTTGTGCAATGCGTTCCCTGTTGTGCTGCAGGCAGAATCCCAGGGTTCTGTTCTTGAGTGACAACCGATTCGCAGTGTTGGCTCAAATAAGTAATTCAGTTGCTAGGCACATGCTTGCCCAACCATCAGAGTGGAGAAACCAATGCTTTCCACCATCTACCTACACAAGATTTTAGGGGCAGAAACATAGTTGCCAAACCACAACATTATGTCCATGTTTTGATTTTTTTCATGATTCATATTGCAAAGAGTCAGAATTTATTGGGCACATCTATGGGTCCAGCATGAAAGAATTGTAACAACAAACAGGCACAGATCTGGGATAAATATTTTGATCAGGGAGAGACTTTCATTCACTTTCCTTGGCAACGTCCAGCACTTTTCAGCTGGCTGTTTTTTATTACTCATCCTGAACCATTGGTGATTGTTTTCTAAGTTTCTGAACTAGTTACCGTGGAACTGGCAGAAATCTGCCTCTACGTTAAAAAAAATAAAAGGATTCAGGACAGTAACTGAAGGAACACCGAAGGCTGTACAGATTGTCCAAGGGTGGAAGAAATGTGATCTCTCTGCATTCCTGAATTCCTGCCTGACCTCTACATTCTGTGAAACTGACCCGAGGCCAGCTCTGCCAGGATATCACTTGAGAACTTTTCTAGTCTATTAGTGTAAATACTTTAGAGGTAAGGACTTTTATTATAATACTCTCTTTCTTAATGAGAGAGTAGTTTAAGCAATCTTGGTCAAAACCATGCCTCTCCTATTCTATTTTCGAAACGATGCATGCAATAATCCCAACCCATTTCCTGGACTAAGGCTGTGAAGGTCTTTGTTTCCTTTAAGTAAATATGTTTTCTTCCCATCACTACACAAACACTCATTAATATTTACAATATTTGGGAGCACCCTTTCTGAACCACACACTTCGGTTTTCTTTAACCTTTCATTCTTCTTATGAAATAGATGTTAATGATTATTTCTTTTCCAAATGAACGCCTGTAACATGTATCCCAGCATCCTGTAAGATTTAGAAAGAGAAAGTAGTGTAGTGATTAGCATTGCAAAAATTTTCACTTCTGTTCCTGTTTATTAAGCAAATGTTCTTGGAAAGGCCCTTAAATTGTAATTTATATGTTGCATATACATATATATTCTTGGAATTTTACTCAGATTTTTTTGTGTAATTTGCAATGCCTTAAAACACTTGCATTTGCATTTAGCTACTCTTCTGAAGATTACTAAAACTAGCAAAAATAATCAAATTATGAACAATTTAAATATGGAATTTTGAACATGCATGCCAATTATTTTCCTTTTCATTTTCTTCAGCTATCACTTGACCTGAAGCCTCAAAGATTTGAGGAAAGGAAAAATCTAAATTACAAAATGGTTTGTATCTTAGTATTTACTCCTTCTCTCTTTGCCCCTTTAGTATATAAACTCAACTGTGGCCCCCCTTGGTTAGAAAATAGCGGTCATGGTGACTCTCAAATGGCAGCACTTGTAGGGCTAACTAGGAGATAAGAATGACAGGTTTGGCCCGGCTGGTGTGGCTCAGTGGATTGAGCGCGGGCTGGGAACCAGAGGGTCCCGGTTCGATTCCCGGTCGGGGCACATGCCTGGGTTGCGGGCCAGGTCCCCAGTGAGGGCCATGCGAGTGGCAACCATACATTGCTCTTTCTCCCTCCCTTCTCCTCTCTCTGAAAATAAATAAATAAAATCTTAAAAAAAGAATGACAGGTTTGGCCTGGGCCCTCAGCTGAAAGGAAGAACAAGGAAACTCAGCTTCCTAAATACGACATTGATCACCATGTGAGTAGCCTCCAGTGAGGCAGTGAGCTCTCCAGTATTAAGAGATGGAGACACACTGTTTGCTGGTCAACTGAAGTTTAGCAAAATTTATCTTCTTTTTTAATCTGTAGTGAAATATTTCTTAATAAGTAAAAATTTATGACTATCAGTTAATCTCTACTTCATAATGAATAATTATACAATAACCATAGTTCTTCTGAGCTTTGCTTTGACAGTATAACATACAGAGCATTGTTGCCCTAAGTGAGGTCCCTGGACCAACTACATCAGCACAGCCTGGAGAGATGTTTCAGAGTTCCACCAAAGAAGCAATAAATCAGAATTGGCGTGGCAGTGGGGGTCTGGATAAGAATTGGGAAACTGTATTTTAAATGCTGATATACACTGAACAAGTGGCTAATTTTAAGCATAGCATAAGGAACTACAGTTTAAGGAAACTAAGATATAAGAAACATAGATACTGTGTTTTAGAACCCATTCTTGATACTTTGTGATAAGTAGCATAGTGATGATATAACGCTTTTCTTTTTTGTTTTAAAACCAAAGTGGAAAAGACCCCAACATATTAATTAGCATCTGAAAGGTTTTCTGTGTCATGGTGGTGATCACCATAGGACTAATCAGCATATTTTCTTTTAGATACCCAATATTCTTTTCAAATAACCCCCCCAAAAAAGCTATTTCATACAGAAGCAGGAAATAAATGGCTCCCCCTTTGTCCAGGTAAATGCCTTCTCCAGCATGGAAGGGTAAATGCACTGGAACACGATACAAAGGTATCATGCTATCAATAGCACTCGTTTGGAATTACAAAGGCAGGATTGGCAAAAGGCTGTCCAAATCTTCATAACTCTCTTTTACCTGTACCTCTTGAACCTGGATTTCTTTTTTTTTTTTTTTTTAAGATTTTATTTATTTACTTTTAGAGAGAGGAGAAGGATAAAGGGAAGGAGAGAAACAGCAATGTTTGGTTGCCTCTCACATGCCCCTCACTGGGGACCCGGCCTGCATCCCAAGCATGTGCCCCGACTGGGAATCGAACCAGGACCACTTGGTTTCCAGCCCGTGCTCAATCCACCGAGCTACACCAGCCAGGCTTGAACCTGGCTTTCAAATGGCTCCTTTAATATCAATAGCACACATACCAGGGCCGACGCAAATTTTTCATTTCTTAGTCACCTTTTTGAGAGTAACATTTATTTCTATCTCAACTTTCTCAACTGTTTATCTCAACTTTCTCCATGAAACACTGATTCTCTTTGTTCTTCATGACTCTGCTTTCTTCTGTTTTTCCTTTCATTTCTCTGTTGCTCCTTTATAAAATCTTCTGTTCAAATTCTAAGTGTTAAAATTCCTTAATCCTAACCTCTTGGTTCTGTTCTCTATCATCTTTCCCTACTTGCCATTGCCAAAAATTGATGGGGCTGAAACTTCCTTCTAGACACAGATGACTTAAATACTAGTTTCTTACCCAAAGCTCACCTCTGAGTTCCAGACTTGTGTTTTTCACTCAAAATCTCCACCTGGCTGTCTCAAAAGCATGCCAAAAAGAATAAAAGTTTTACCTTCTCTTTACCTCACCCCAAACTTGATCCTTTTCTAATGTTTCCTATTAGTGAAGGGCCTCTCCATCTTTCCATTAGCCCATCCTCAGTTTCTTTGTTTTCCTCACATCTCACACTTAGTCAAGTTCTGATTTTTCCCCCTAAGTCTCATCAGCATTCCCCCATGCACCTGCAGTTCTACCACCCATTGCCCAAGCTGCAGTCACCTCACATGTGGACTAACGCAATGACGTCTTAATTAGTTCTCCATGTTCCTTGCTGTACCCTATTCTTTACACTACAGTCAGAAAGAGTTTTAGAAAAAGATGAATTTCATTGCATCATGCCCCCTTTAAAGCCATTGAATGTCTCAGTTCAAGTCCACTCTGGGTCTGGCGGCCTGAGCCCTGCTCTTTCCCAGCCACACTCACATTCACTAGACTCCAGCTCCTCAGGACAACCTGTTCCCTCCTATGTAAGAGCACATTGACATATTGTTTCCTCTAACTAGATATATCTTCTCTTCTTTTCCTTGAATGATTAACTCTTAGTAATTCTTTATTATTTTAATTTAAGCTTTATTGTATTTTTTCCATTGCCCTTTAGTCCACTTATAACCCCATTCCCCAGCAATCACCACACTGTTGTCCATGTGCATGAGTCCTTTCTCCTTTTTCACAATCCCTCCACCACCTAACCCCACTCCCCAATAAACTGTCATCTCCTCTCCATCTGTGAGTCTGTCCATGGTTTACTTGTTAGTTCAGTTTGTTCATTTGATTCCACATATGAGTGAAATCACTTCGTATTTTAATTTCACTGACTGGCTTATATCACTTAGCATAATGTTATCCGGGTCCATCCATGCTGTCATAAAGGGTAAAATTTTCTTCTTTTTCACGCCCCCGTAGAATTCCATTGTGTAAATATCCCATAGTTGTTTTATCCACTCATCTACTGATGGACACTTGGACTGTTTACATATCTTGGTAATCGCAAACAATGCTGCAATGGCCATAGGGATGCTTATGTTCTTTCAAGTTAGTGTTTTGGGTTCCCTTGGACATATTCCCAGAAGTAGGGTCGCTGGGTCAAAAGACAGATTCATTTTTGATTTTTGACATATTTCCACAGTGGCTGCACTAGTCTGCATTCCCACCAACAGTGCAAAAGGGTTTCCCTTTTTCCACATCCTCACCAGCACTTGTTGTTTGTTGCTTTACTGATGATGGCCATTCAGACAAGTGTGAGATGACATTTCATGGTGGATTTTTTTTGTTGCTGTTCAAGTACAGTTGTTTCCATTTTCTCACCACCACTTTCCCTTGTCCCACCTACCTCCACCTCCCACTCTCAATCCTATCCCCTTTGGCTTTGTCCATGGGTCCCTTATACATGTTCCTTGATGATCTTCCCCTTCTTTCCCCCATTATCCCTGCCCCCCTTCCCTTCCAGTTACTGTGAGTTTGTTCTTTATTTCTATGTCTCTGTTTATATTTGCTTGCTTGTTCGTTGATTAGGTTCCACTTGTAAGTGAGATCATATGATATTTGTATTTAACCTCCTGGCTTATTTCACTTAGCATAATGCTCTCCAGTTCCATCTATGCTGTCATGGTGGTTTTAATTTGCATTTCTGTGATGATGTTGAGCATCTTTTCATATGTCTATCGACCCTCTGTATATCCTCTTTGGAGAAATAGTTATTTAGTCATTTGCCCATTTTTTAATTGGGTTGTTAGGGTTTTTTTGATATTGAGTTCTGTAAGTTATTTATAAATTTTGCATATTAACCCCTTATCAGATGTATCAGTAAATATGTTCTCCCATTCTGCCAGTTGTCTAATTTTGTTGATGATTTCCTTTGCTGTGAAAAATCTTTTTAGTTTGATGTAATCCCATTTTTATTTTTTCTTCTGTTTCCCTTACCTGGGGAGATATATCTGATATAAAATTTCTACAAGCAATATCTGAGATTTTGCTGCCTAAGTTTTCTTGTAGGATTTTTATGATTGTAGGTCTAACATTTGCAGATGACACGATACTTTACATAGAGAACCCCAAAGATTCCACCAAGAAACTACTAAAACATAAATTCAGCAAAATTACAGGATACAAAATTAATATCCATAAACCAGTTGTATTTTATATGCTAATAATGAACAAGCAGAAAGAGAAATTAAGAAAACAATCCCATTCACAATTGCTTCAAAAAGAATAAAATACCTAGGAATAAACCTAACCAAGGATGTAAAAGACCTGTACTCAGGAAATTATAAGACACTGAAGAAAGAAATCAAATAGATAAAAATAAGTGGAACCATATACTGTGTTCGTGGATAGGAAGAATTAACATCATTAAAATGTCCATAATACCCAAAGCAAGCTATATATTCAATGTAATTCTTATCAAGATTCCAATAACATATTTCACAGAACTAGAACTAATATTTCAAAAATTTATGTGGGACCACAGAAAGCCCTGCACAGAAACAGTGATCCTGAAGAACAAAGTTGGAAGAATCATGCTACCTAATATCAAACTATACTACAACATCATATTAATCAAAACAACTTGGTACTGGCATAAAAACAGACATATAGATCAATGGAACAGAATAGAGGGCTCAGAAATAACCCCACACCTTTATAGTCAATTAATATTTGACAGAGGAATCAAGCACATACAATGCACTAAAGATAGTTTATTCAATAAATGGTGTTGGGAAAATTAGACAGATACACACAGAAAAATGAACTAGACCACGTTCTTACACCACACACAAAAATAAATTCAAAATGGATCAAAGACTTAAATGTTCATACTTCTTTAAATTGCAGGTCAGATATTACTTCTTCAGTCAGCCTTCGCTAACTACCAAGTAAAACCTGGTTCTCCATAACGTACACTTTTATTGCATGTTCCTCCTTCTTATCAGTTTGCATATTGTATTTATTTGTGTAATTATTTGATTAATGTCTTGTCTTTCTGAGGAGACTGAAAGCTCCACACAGACAAGGACCCTCTTCTGCTCCTGATTAGCATCAAGGAAACTAACTGTACACCAACTGGTTCTCAACTGGTTCTCATTCAAGAGATCGAGGAAGAGATAGGAACTCACAGCACTGAATAATTCCTTATTATCAACAGGATTGTTGCTGATCCTACCTTACATTTTCCTCCTGACTCATAGGGTTGCCAGGATATTCTTTCTTCACCAAAAAAAAAAAAAAAAAAAAAAAAAGGGGGATGACAAAGGCCATGAGAAAAGTGATGGCAAGGAAGACTCAAAGCACAGGTGTGAAAACAGGCTTCTAGCTATAAGGAGGCAGGGTGTGGATTGGATTTACCATTATTTATTTTTTTGCTAGAATTTTACATACATTCCTGAATAAGATTTATTCTTAATTTTACTTTTCATAACTTTGCTTATTTCATTTTGATATCAAGGGGAGTTTTCTCTCTCTTTCCATTTTCATGAAGAGTTTGTAAATGTTTGAAACTGTGTTTGAAGTGGAAACTCAAAAATCTGTAAGAATTAGCCTGTAAAACTGCACAAGCCTGGTGTTTTTTCCATGAGCAGATTTTAAAATACTTATCTAGTTTGTTTAATTCTAGAACTTTTCAGCCTGTCTAATTCAATTGCAGATAATCTCAGATTTTTAAAAGCCAAGTCTTGAAATACATTTCTAGAAGTTTGTTTTGTTTAAATTTATATAATTTTTAAAAAATATCTTTAATCTATAACTATGCTCCATTTTGTAGTCCTATCATTGAGTATTTGTCCTCACCGCACTGCTTTTCTTGATCAATATTGTCAGAGATTTATTTTGCCATCTTTCCCAAAAAACAGGTTTTGACATTATTGACCCTCCCTATTTCACATTTGTCTGCTATTTCATTTATTTCTGCTCTTATCTTTATCATCTCTTTTCTTTTTACTTCTAGTCTTCTATTATTTTGCTTTTCCTAACTTCTTAAATAAAAACTTTAGGTTATTAATATATTTCATTAATATTTTTTTCTAATAAAAAGGTCTAAATTTCCTTGTTATGGCTTACTTGAACTGTTCCTCACATATTTTATATATGGCATTTTCATTATTGCTTGTTTGCATTTTGATTTTTCTTTAGTTAACATTTGACATGTGAATTAGAGTTTTGAAAATTTTCTCAGTATATACAGTTTTTAAAAGTTATTTTCCTCAAGCAGTCAGACAGAAGAAACCACTTCACCACAATGAGACTGGTAGGGATTGCAGAGAAGGTGTGGGAGGGCTAACTGAACTCCCACAGGTGGCAGCTAAAGTTCCAGAGAGATATTTCATCAGCCAGGGGTTCACCCAAGGAGGTGTGGGGTCTAAACCCCAAGCTGGGTTCTCCACCCTATAATACTGGAGCCAGAAAGGAACCCAGATAACATCCAGTTGTAAAAAGAAGCAGGGTTCCTCTCTGCCAGCTAGAGACAGCTGGAGATGCAGAGAGTCTCTTAAAGGTCTAATGCACAGAATTTTTTTCAGCCACTTATCCAGGGGGCTGGCCAAGGAAGAGCAGAGTGAACTAGAGATACTTGAGAAGAGTTTGGGGTTGGTGGCTCTGGGGAGAGAACTGAAGGAACAGCCAACAGGATCCTGTGCTGAGTCATTTCCCATACTGCAGAAGCCATCATTCTGAGGTAGAGCATGCCTCTCTGAGTGGCATCACCCTGAGAGAAAACAATAGCCCTGCCAGCAAGAATTACTCTGCCCCACCCTGTGGTGCTGAAGCTGGGATGCTGATTAGAGCTTCAGGCTATATCATTGATTATTTTAACAACTAAAGTGGAAAATACAAAGAAACAACCAAAATGGGAAGACAAAGAAACAGACCCCAAATGAAAGTACAAGAGGTTTCTCCGAAGAACTAGATGAAATAGAGGCAAACAATTTATCAGATAGAAAGTTTAGAGTAATGATTATAAGGATGCCCAACAGCATGAAAAAAGACCAGTCAGAATTAAAGAATGCAATATCTGAAATAAGTAATACACTGGAAGGAATAAACAATAGGTTAGATGAAGCAGAGGATCGAATCAATGATTTGGAAGACAAGGTAAAAACACACTGGCAGAGCAGCAAAAATAAAAAGGTCTTTTTTAAAATGAGGAGAGCTTAAGAAACATTTTGGACACCATGAAGAATAACAACGTCCACATCATGAGAATTCCAGAAGGAGAAAAGAGCAAGCAGGGGATTGAGAACTTATTTGAAGAAATAATCACCAAAATCTTACCTAATCTGGTGAAGGAAAAAGACACACAAGTACAAGAAACTCCCAAACAAGTTGGACCCATAGAGGCCAACACCAAGACACATCATAATTGAAATGACAAAGCTTAAAGACAAGGAGAGAATCCTAAAAGCCTCAAGTGAAAAGCAGGTAATTACATACAAAAGAGCACTAATTAACAGTCATCTGATTATTCAACAGATACATTTCAGGCCAAAGGCAATGATGTGAAATATTCAAGGTGATGGAAAACAAAGACATACAACCAAAGCTACTCTACCCAGCAAAGTTATCATTTAAAATTGAAGGAGAATTATAGAGCTTCCCAGACAAGAAAAAGCTAAAGGAGTTTGTTAACACCAAACCAGCACTGCAACAAATGTTAATAGACTTGCTTAAGGAAGAAGAAAAGAAAAAAGGCAGAAAAAGTAGTCTAACAATAAAATGGCATATCTATCTATAATCACCTTAAATGTAAACGGCTTAAATGCTCCAACCAAAAAACACAGGGTAGTTGAATGGATAAAAATAACATGACCCATATATATGCTGCCTCCAAGAGACCCAATTCAGATTGAAAGATACACACAGAATAAAAGGGATAGAACACTTCCAGTGAAGATGGTGGAATAGGTAAAGCCAGCTCACTTTCTTGTACAACCACATCAAAATTACAATTGAAATATGGTACAACCGTCACTTAGAACCATAAGAAATCTAATCGAATGGAAGTCTGGTAACTACAGATTTAAGAAACCACATCCATCCAGACTGGTGGGAGGGGCAGAGATGTGGAACTGGCTGGTCCCACATCCTCATGTGTTAGATAAAAATTTGGAAGAGATATCTCTGGAGGGAGAAGTCTCAGTCCCCAGCCCAAGGTTCCTGTTCCAGGAAGATAAATCCCCAAAAATTCTGGCTGCAAAAGCCAAAAGGGATTGAGTTGGTGAAAGAAACCACTGGAGCCCCAAGCAGTTTCTTTAAAGTACCCACACATAGACTTACTCAGACTCACTTCCTCTGAACAATAGCACCAGGGTAGCAGTTTGAAAGGCACTAGTGACATACAGGGAAGGACTGAAGTGCCTGGCATCAAGGCAAGAGCAGGAGAAGTTTTCTCCCAGACAGAAAGGTGGGCAGAGGCCACTGTCCCTTTTCTGAGCCTTCTACCTACAGAGCCACAAAGCTGGCTGGCAAGCGCTATATCTGAGACTCCATCAACCTAGATAACACTGTTTGCCCTGCCCCAGATATCCCCTGAGACTCCATCCCACCCAATTTATGAGCCTGCCCAAACTGTTAACAGTGACTTTTCTGTATGACTGAATGACTGGTCTTGGCTCATGATTCACAACTTCCTAAATCCCATCAAAAAAGCCATAGGCAGTCTCAGTAAGACCTCAGCCCCCATAAATCTTGCTAAGTGGCCCCAGGCCTGGAACTAGTAGCAGTCAACCCAGACTCACAGCATGGGTTTCCCTAGGAATCTCCAATCCCAGGACAAGTAGCAGCCATCTCAGATTGCTTTATAGCTCATGCAAGATGGCCCCAGGTAGAACACAGGATCAGGGAGACAATAGTTTGTACCACCCAGGAAACCCTAGAGCTAGCATGCACAGTGGACAGCTACAGACCACATCAAAGCACCACCACCCTGCCCCCACACTGCTGATCCTCCACAGAAGGCAGAGACTGGTGGACAGTGGTCACATCCAGTCCTTGCAGCTGACTGGCCTGGGTGAATCCCTCCCATTGACCTGCCAACAGCAATCAAGTCTCAACTACAAAAGAAGGGTGTACCCAACCCACATGAATGGCACACCTTGAGTATCCACATTGGGTGGTAGGAAAAGCTGTACCACTGGAACCAACAGAACACCTACTACATTAGGCACACTACCAAGACAGGGAGTCATAGAAGCTCTTCCTAATACATAGAAACAAACACAAGGAGGCTGCCAAAATGAGGAAACAAAGAAACATGGCCCAAATTAAAGAACAGATCAAAACTCCAGAGAAAGAACTATACAACATGGAGATAAACATTCTATCAGGTGCAGATTCAAAGCATTGGTTATAAAGATGCTCAAGGAACTTAGTGAGGACCTCAAGAGCATAAAAAAGGTCCAGTCAAAAACAAAGGATACACTCATTGAAATAAAGAACAATTTATAGGGAAACAACAGTAGAGCAGATGCAGTCAAGAATTAAACCAATGACTTGGAACATAAGGAAGCAAAAAACAACCAATCAGAACAACAAAAAGAACAAAGAATCCAAAAAAACAAGAATAGTGTAAGCAGCCTCTGAGACGACTTCAAGTGTTCCAACATTTGCATAATAGGGGAACCAGAAGGGGAAGAGAAAGCATGAGAAATTGGAACTCTATTTGAAAAAATAATGAAAGTAAACTTCCCTAATTTGGTGAAGGAAATAGACATACAAGTCCAAGAAGCCAAAGAGTCCCAAAAAAGATGGATGCAAAGAGGCCCACACCAAGACACATCATAATTAAAATGCCAAAGGTTAAAGATAAAGAGAAAATCCTAAAGCAGCAAGAGAAAAGCAGTTAGTTGCCTCCAGGAGAGCTCCCATAAGACTGTCATCTGATTTCTCAAAAGAGATTTTGTAGGCTAGAAGGGATTAACAAGAAATATTCAATGTAATGATAAACAAGGGCCTATAGGAAAGATTTCTCTACCCAGCAAAGATATCATTTATAATCGAAGGACAAATAGAAACAAAAAAAAACTAAAGGAGTTCATCATCACCAAAACAGTATGATATGAATTATTAAAGGGACTCATTTAAGAAAAAGAAGATCAAAACTTTGTACAATAAAATGGCAATCAGAGAGGAGGAAGAAACAAAAGGCATACAAATTGGAAAGGAAGAAGTATAACTATAATTATTTGCAGATGACATGATACCATATGTAGAAAACCCTAAGATTCCACCAAGAAACTACTAAGACAGATAAATTGATTTTGCAAAGTAGCGGGATAGAAAATTAATATCCAGAATCAGTTGAATTTTTATATGCCAATAAATTAACCAATAGAAGTGGAAATTTTTTTAAATCCCATTTACAATTGCTTCAAAAAGAATAAAATACCTAGGAATAAACCTAACCACGGATACAAAAAATATGTATTCAGGAAATTATAAAACACTGAAGAAACAAATTGAAGAAGATACAAGTAAGTGGAACCACATACTGTGTTCATGAATAGGAAGAACTAACATAATTAAAATGTCCATAATATCCAAAGCAAGCTATTATATGATGCAATTCTTATCAAGATTTTAATAACATATTTCAAAGAACTAGAACTAATATTTCAAAAATTTATATGGAACTACCAAAAGCCCTGCATAGAAACAGTGATCTTGAAGAACAAAGCTGGAAGAATCATGCTACCTAACATCAAACTATACTACAAGGTCATAATAATCAACACAACCTGGTACTTGCATAAAAACAGACACATAGATAAATAGAACAGATTAGAGAGCCCAGAAATAAATCCATACCTTTATAGTCAATTAATATTTGACAGAGGAAGCAAACAAATACAATGGGCTAAAGACAGTTTATTCAATAAATGGTGTTGGGAAAATTGGACATATGCATGCAGAAAAATGAACTAGAGCATGTTCCTACACCACATACAATAATAAATTCAAAATAGATCAAAAACTTAAATGTTACATCTGAAACCATAAAAATCATGAGATAAAATATAATGAGCAAAATCTCAGATATTATTTCTAGAAATTTTTTATCAGATATATCTCCTCAGGCAAAGAGTACAAAAGAAAAAAAACGGGAGTACATCAAACCAAAAAGTTCTTGCAAAGCAGAAGAAAAGACCTACAAAATAAAGAGAAACCACAGAATGGGAGAACATATGCACCAATACATTTGATAAGGGGTTAATATTCAAAATTTATAAATAACTTACAAAATTCAACACCTCAAAAAACAAACAATTCAATTAAAAAATGGGCAGAGGACCTAAACAGACACTTCTCCAAAGCGGATATACAGAAGGTCAATAGACATATGAAAAGATGCTCAACATCACTAATCACCAGAAAAATGCAAATTAAAACTACCATGAAATATCATCTCATACCTGTCTGAATGGTTAATATCAGTAAAGCAACAAACAACAAGTGCTGGTGAGGATGTGGAGAAAGGGAAACCCTTTGGCACTGTTGGTGGGAATGCAGACTGGTGCAGCCAATGTGGACACACCTCAAAAATCAAAAATGAATCTGTCTTTTGACCCAGCGACCCTACTTCTGGGAATATGTCCAAAGAAACCCAAAACACTAACTTGAAAGAACATAAGCATCCCTATGTCCATTGCAACATTGTTTGCAATTACCAAGATATGTAAGCAGTCCAAGTGTCCATCAGTAGATGAGTGGATAAAACAACTATGGGACATTTACACAATGGAATTCTACGGGGGAGTAAAAAAGAAGAAAATTTTACCCTTTATGACAGCATGGATGGACCTGGAGAACATTATGCTAAGTGAAATAAGCCAGTCAGTGAAAGAAAAATACCATGTGATTTCACTCATATGTGGAATCAAATGAACAAACTGAACTAACAAGTAAAAGCAGACAGACTCACAGATGGAGAGGAGATGACAGCTACTGAGGGGTGGGGTTAGGTGGTGGAGGGATTGTGAAAAAGGAGAAAGGACTCATGGACAACAGTGTGGTGATTGTTGGCAGGGTGGGGGTATAAGTGGACTAAATGGTAATGGAAAAAACTACAACAAAGTTTAAATTAAAAAAATAAAATATAATAAAAGTTATTTTCCTCTTTTTGATCTATAATTTGATTGCACTATACAGATAATGTAGCCAATTTTATTTAATCTTTTAAAATTAATTTAGACTTCTTTTTTATAGCGCTGTGCATATTTATGTAAATGTTCCCTATAATAAGGAAAATAACAATATTCTGAAATTATTGAGTAGAGCTTTCACTATGTGCCCATTAAATTCAGCTTGTTAATTGTGTTGTTAAATCTTTTTATCTGTACTAAATATTTACTGCCTGACCTATTAATCTCTAACCAAGTTATATGAGTATCTCCAAACCTGATCATGAATTTGCCTATATCTCCCTATATTTCTAACATTTTTTGTTTTTATGTTTGTGGCTATTTTGTTATAATCACAAGTATTTAGAATTGTATCCCCTCCTAGACAATTTAAACTTAAATCAAGGTTTAATGACCCTGATATTAATATGTCAAATTTTTATTGTTGTTGTTATTTTCCTAGTACACATTTTCTATGTTCTTATTTTTTTGGACACATCTCTTGTAAGGAGCATGTAATTTGTTTCTTTTAAATACCATCTGGAAATTTCTTTTACCTAGAAATTTATTTCTTATGATTATTAATATATTTCTATTTATTTTCACCACTTCATTTTGTACTTTCTAATTGATCTATTTTATGTATCATTTGTTTATTTTTTCTCCTTTTTTATTTTATAGATTGATATATATGACACACATATATACAAGGGTAAGCCAAAGTAAGTTTGAGTTGGCCATGTGGAAAAATATAAATAAATACATAAATAATAATACAACAATAGACTCTGTATTTTGTGTATTCACAGCTGTAAACTTTTGCCCACCCTTGTATATATCCACTTAAAATAATAAGTCTAAATTTAATTCAAGATATCTTCCCTTCTCATGAACAAGACAAAGACCTTAGGATGCTCTTTTATCATTACCTATCTGGCTTACTGCTCGTGTTTTCTACATTACTTTATAATATTAATTTTACTCCAATAATTTAGACATTTCAACTATTGTTCCATAGCCAATTTTGGTTAGACTTTTCCACATGCTTCCAGGTCACTTGCTCACTACACTTTCCTCTGGGTTAATTTTCATTCCTTCTGACATTGATTTTTTAAAAGTTCTTTTAGGAAGAATCTCGGGTAGTAAATTCTTTCAGCTTTTGTTTTCAAAACAAGTGTTATTTCTTTTTTCATTTGCATTTTTTATTGTATTTTTTTTCCATTACTATTTATTCTCCTTATATCCCCCTCCCACCTCCCAATCACCACTCTGTTGTCCATGTCAATGAGTCCTCTTTCCTTTTTGCTCAGTCTTTCCACTCCCTCAGAACAGGACGCCATGATGCTGTCACACGGCTCTCTATATATGAGCCTGTCTCTGCTTTGCTTGTTTGTTCAGTTTGTTCACTAGGTGCATATAAGTGAAATCATAAGGTACTTGTCTTTCTCTGACTGGCTTACTTCACTTAGCGTAATGTTCTCCAGGTCCGTTTGTACTGTTGCAAAGGTAAAACTTTCATTCTTGATTTTGAGAGACAATTTTGTTGTGTACAGAAATCTAGACTGACATTTATTCTTGCATTCCTCTCAATATATTATGCTACTGTCTTCTGGTGTGTATCTTTGGTTTCATTTACTTCAATCAGTTCCGAAAAATTCTAAGTTCCTAACTCTTCTTATTTTTCCCTCCTTCGTATTCTATTTTCCTGGTCATTTTATCTTCTGTGTCTGATCCTTATATTTGTGTAAGGAGTCTTTGAGAATTAAAATAAGTCACTTCTGGCTTCTACCTATTCTCCCCCATATAAACATGTGTCCTTATGGTATGGTAATTTATTTTTATTGTGAGATAATATTTGACCAAATGTAATAGGTGGAAATTCCTAGGGAGCAGAATTGAGGGTGATTTTCCCCATAAGGAATTTTCCTTCAAATATGTTGGACACCACTTGCCTGGAAATTTTTCACATGATACCTTAGCCTGGGGTGTGGGGTAGTATGAGAAAGAACCCAGAGTGTGGGGTAGAATCCCACACTCTGGGAAAGAATCCTTGAGTGTGGGGTAGTATGAGAAAGAACCCAGATCCACATGAGACCAAGATTGTGATTGCTCATTCTCAAATGAGATTAGTTTTCCTTTTGGAAAAGAACACAGTTGGAGGTGTTTTTCACTTTCTCTTGTAGACAGTCAGGGTTTTTTCACCCATCCTTTCTCCAAGGCTGCAGTTCCTTGCAATGTCCTGGCTGTGTGTAAGAGGCTTGAATTCAGCTATGGGACTTTGCAAGCATGCCCAAAGCCCAGTGCCTCATTCTCCTAAGTGGTCACATTAATCTCCAGAATTAGGTTGCCATTACTGGCGTTTGTCTCCAAACTGTGGCACATTGGCTTCTCTGATTGCCTTTATTCAGCTCTGATTTCGCTTCATTTATGTTTTTTTTTTTTCTAGCCCTTAAAGTGTTCTGGGGTGTATATGTGCATGTGCATGTGTGCCTTTGCATTTGTGGTCAGCAACAAGTATTTTTTGTAATTTATTTATTATGGGGGCATTTTAGAAAATGTGGCTTACTCCTCTACCATTATCATATCTTTTTGCAAAACTCAGCTCTTCTTGTAAAATTAGATTCTCCACAGGTTCTAGGTGATCTCCTATACAATGACTGACGTTGAGTTAATGCTGAATATGATAGGATTTGCTCATGTTTAAAGCAGAGATTGGGTTCAGATAATTGCTAAGACTTCTGTTTGCTTTAATTTCCTCTCTCTCTTTCCCTTCATTGAAGAGATCTGGGTGAGTCACAACACACTGTAACTACTGGTATACCCATGGACCCTCTTGCTTTATGTTATTTCATTATTTTCCTTCTCATTGTTCATCACAGACACCATCCTTTCTATACCAAGGCATAAACTCAAATGTGTTTATTTAATGTCCTTGTATACAAATGTATTTTTGAAAGAAATACAGTATAAATGTGATCTTAAATGACACAGTGATTTTACGCTAAGAATTCTTTTTTTGTTTTTCCACTCAATGCTATGTTTTCAAGATGCCTCCAAGTTATTAAATTTTGTTTCTCACTGTGGCATAAAATGCAACCATATGTTTTCATCAAATATACTTACCTGTTCACCTAGTGATGGACACCTGGGTTTTTTCCAACTCCTCCTACTACGAGCACTGCACATATACCCATATAAACCTGTCTGAACTTTTCGGATTCATAGAGTATATGCATACTTGTCTTTAATAAATGCCACAGAATCCTCTTCAGCATAAATGAACCTGATTCTTCTCTCTACAAGGAATGGGAGTGCCTATGTGCTATTTCATAACTAGATGAGGGAAAATGAACCAGGTTTGGACCAAGTAGTAGCAGTAAGAATGGTCATTTGTTTAAATTATAGATATATTGTAAAAATAGATCCGAAGATTTTCTCATAGAATCAATATGGGATATAAAATAGGGGAGTTAAGCAAGCTCTGAGTAACTGAAACTTATCTGGAATGCTGAACAGAGATAAAAAGGATTAGCATAAGGACTGGATTTGGGAAGTACAATGAGGTTGGGGACAAAGAGAGGAATTAGCAAAGCATTTGAGTGGGATCAACCAATGAGATAAGAAGGTGGAGCGAGCCTGCCACCCTGGAAGACAAAAGAACAAAAAGTATCAAGGAGGAGGGAGGAATACGTTTTCTCAAATACAGTTGGAAGACCAAGTAAGAGACTGATGACCATAGATGACTGAAACTAACGGGGAGGCCATGAGTGACTTGGGGGATGATATTCGTAAAGTGTGGCACACATCTGTATCGAAATAGGTTAGACTTAGAGTAAAAGTGAAGTGAATATGCATAATCTTTGAAGAGTTTTTGCTTGTAAACAGAAGTCCATGGAGATAGAGAAAGAAGAGTTTGTCTGTTTGTTTTTCAGGTAGGAAAACTCATAGCATATTAATGTGATGGTGGAATTTGTCCAGGAAAGAGAAATACTGGGACATAGGACGCAGGAGAGAATGGCTGGAACAATATTTTAGCAATCTGGTGCCCATATGGGGACTTTGGCCTTAGATGAGAGTATAAAGAGTTCACCTGTATAGCAAGCAGAGTATTTCATTAAAAACATTAGAATGTGGTTAGGAGCAATTAGGAGAAGTATGTAAACATATTTGTTAGATTAATTTAAAGCTGCGAGTGAGGACGGGACACTTGTTGGGGTATCAGAGTGAAAAGAAAGTATGAAACAATCATCCAGGTGAGTAAACAAGCAAATGGACCAGAGAAAAATAGCATAAATGCCAGAAGCACCAAGGGTCCCCTTGAGGTTCATGACCTTCAATTAAGTTAACAGGAGATCAGTATGGTGGTTGGGTTTTCTCCTGCCAAATATAGGTTGAATTGATGCATGCAAAGATTAGGCAGAGAGTTCTCATTAACCCTGTGGTTTTGACAGATGAGTATCATCAGGCAAAAGAGGGGCAAAGGAGCTCAAATGTATTCAAGGACATGGTGATTATGATTGGCCATGGAATGTATGCTGGATAATGAGGAAAGAGAGGGCTTCAGTGAACAAAGGAACAATGAAAATTTGATCGATAGAGTATGGTTGCAGGTGGAACCCAAGATCAAGAACTGGAGGTCAGGGAACCAAGCTGAGGGACCTGAAATGATAGGAGGCAGGGTGAGAATGTGACAGACACAGATTTGGATTAAGGTGTAATGGCTTTTGTTGGCAGTTACAAAGCTAGACCCTTATTTTGGGGCTGTAAGTCTTCTGTAAGGTGGATATTAAGATCAGTGGAACATGTGTGAGACTCATCCTGGTCTCCTTTAATGGCAGAGTCAATCTTGCTTTCAGTTCTCCTGACCCTCTGAACATCCGAGGTTCCCATCTGGAGAACAGATCTATTCTTGAGAGCTTGATAAAACCTGAACGCATGGACCTCTTTCCTTGGGCAAGTCTTTGATTACCATTTAAAAAAATTTTAATGGTTGTTTGTCTACTCTATTTTTCTGTTACTTCTTCTGACCATTTTAACATTTTATGTTTCTTTCCAGAAATTCACTCTTTTAATTAGTTTTAAAATGTATTACTCCTAATATCTTTTTATTTTTAAATCAGTTATATCTGCTATTATTTTTCATTTTTCCTTTACATTATTTTTAAATTTTCTTTTGTCAGTTCTTGTCTTTTTACTAACATTTCAGAGAAGCAAATTTTGTTGTTACTTATATTAGCAATTTTTCCTGAATTTTACTGATTTGGCATATTTTTTTTTCTCTTCATATTTTTGGTGTTGAATATTCATTTTTCTAGCTTTTTATTGAATGCTGATTTCTGTGTTTTACTTGTATAATTTTCTTTTTTAAAATAAATGTGGCACAGTAAATTTTTCCTGAGATTGTTAGCAGTTTCCCACAAAATTTGAAGTATTGTGTCTTATTTAGTTCTAAGTATTTCCCACCCTTCATTCTGTTTAACACAGAGTTCTTTCCTGTATTTTTGCCTGTTTCTTCATATGTGAGGTTTTAAATCTATTATTGGCTTATGGACAGAGAACTGTGTCTAGAGAAAGTTTAGAATTCACTGAGGTTTCCTCCATAGTCGAGAGTGGGGTGTCCTGCAATGACTGTTTCATGACCTTTGACAGCATGTACGTTCTATCTATTGGGTTATGCATACACCTACTGTCACTGTTACCTATTTTGTCAAATGGTCATACCATCAGGAGTGTCCCCGTTGTGCTCTTTATAACCATTTTGCCTTAAATTTTGTTTTTTGTTTTGCCCAGTAACAAAATCACCGTCTTAAGTTTCCTGTGTGTTTATATTTGATAACGTATGTTTGTTATATTTTTTTATTTTAAAAATGCACTATATGTTTTCAATATGTCTCTTTATGACAACGAATTGCTGGATCTATTTGTTTATTTTTTTCTTCATCCACTGAATGTGAGAATACCTGTCTTTTGGTTGACACCTTCCATTTTGTTTTATTTACTAAACTTTATTTTTTTCTTTTTCCTTATTATGTGCAATTAGGTAAGCTTTTTTCCTAGTGTCTTAAAAAGTAATTTATTCTGCCTTTCATCTTCTTATATCTCTTTACTTTATTAAGCCCTATAATTGTATTTTTCCTACTAATTTACTAGGTATTAAGTCTATTATTTCTCTATCTCTTCCTGGAACAAACTAGTATTTACCTACTGTGCTTGGTCTTTTTTTCCCAATAATCATTGAGCTCTTCCTGCACCTGTCTATTGGACTCCCAAACATAATACTGTCGCCAGGAGTTAGTTTTAGATTATTTCTCTTTCTTGTTGTTACTACTATTGTTGTTGATGTTGTTTCAGTTTTGGTCACTGCTTACTGAGAAAAAAAAATGTTCTAATGCCTTTACTTATCCTTGCTCCCATATATCAGAGTGCACTCCTAAATTTTTTTCTTTCCTTGATGGTCCACGTACTCTAAACATGTTTTCAGAGCAGAATTTCTGTGGTAAACCTGTGGGAATATATCTGAAGGAACCCAAAACACAAATTTGAAAGAACATAAGCACCCCTAAGTTCATTGCAGTGTGATTTACATTCACCAAAATATGGAAGCAGCCCAAGTGTCCATCAGTAGATGAGTGGATAAAACAACTATGGGACATTTACACAGCAGAATGCTACTCATTTGTAAAAGAGAAGAAAATTTTACTCTTTGCCAAAGCATGGATGGACCTAGAGAACATTATGTTAAGTGTAATACAACAGTCAGAGAAAGATGAACACCATGTAATTTCACTCATATGTGGAATCTAATGAACAAACTGACTATCAAGCAAAATAGAAACAGACTCTTAGCAGGATGACAACAATGGGGGTGGGGGTGGGGATTGGAGGTGAGGGATTGAGCAAAAAGGAAAAAGAACTCATGGAAATGAACAACAGTGTGGTGACTGTGGGGGCGGGGGTTGGGGTGTAATATAGGCAAATGGTAATGAAAAAATATAGTTAAAATGTAAAGAAAAAATTCTAGCAATTATTATTATTTTAAATTAACCTCTGTATTGTCCATTAATTCTACTCTCTCTGCAGAAAGTTAGTCTGTAGTCATTTTCTTACTGGTTGGTTTTGGTCAAATGCCTTGTAGTTTTTTTCTGGGGACACATGTTTACTGGGTACACAGTCAGCTTGGGAGTCCCCAAGGAATTCTCATCACTTTTATGTTCAAAGTTCCATAACTGTCTTATTTTTGTGCTATAGCCTGGGATGAACTCAGAGACAGAACCAGGGTCCCAAGTTAACTATCCTTCTTGTCTTCTAAGGGGCCCACTGATGCTTCATTTTCATGTTTAAAATATTGATAGGACTTAGAAGAGGAAAGACAGAAGGTGAAATTCTAGCATAATGGATCTAGAAGATAATGAGGAATGAAATAGTACAGAGCTCCAAATATTGAAAAATATTTCCCCTTAAGTGTTATAATTTCCTCCCTGGGCAAATCTTCAATATTTGTCCTCAGTTACCTTGAATATCTGAACAAAGGTATCAGGAAGAGGGTGGCTGAGGAAAAGATTGGAAAGAAAGACAGTCTCATCTTAGAAGGAGGAACTGGCCCCGGTCATTATATTGAAATAAGATAGCTTAGAAATAAGAAAAGATCACCATTGCCCTGGCCAGGGTGCTTAGTTGGTTAGAGCATCATCCCATACACCAAAAGGTTGTGGGTTCAATCCCCAGTCAGGGCACATTCCAAGTTGCAGTTTTGATCCTCGGTTGGGGCATCTACAGGAGGCAACCAATCAATTTTTCTCACATAAATGCGTTTTCTCTCTCTCTCTCTCTCTAGAATCAATAAATATTTATCCTCAGGTAAAGATTTTAAAAAATATAAAGTGACTATCCACATTTGTTACTTACAAACCTGGTTATCTACTTGTTTCTTTTACCTTGTAATGCTTCACATAAAAAATAACCACACATGCAAAGTGGAGTCCAACAATATACAGAAGTGTTTTTCTTATGTATTCATAAGGCAATAGCACATAACAGTTTAAGCTGGATATTCTCAGTCATGCCCCTTGCTTCCATATAATTGTAAATGCTACCTTCTTTCATTTCCCAAAAAAGTGTCCTGGTTTGCATAATAAATTACATCATCAGACTATCTACTTTACAAGCTGTAAAGAAAACACAAGTGGAAATGCAGCGTTTAAAGACGGTGATGTTTTTGTCTCCTGTTGCTGTTGCAGCAAATTGCCCCAGACTTAGTAGCTTAAAACAACAAAAACTCATTAGCTTACACTCGTAAAAGTTGGAAATCTGAAATGGGTCTCACTGGGCTACAGTCGAGCTGTCTGCAAGGCTGGTTCCTTCTGGCAAAATTATCCCCTTGCCTCTTCCAGTCTCCAGAGACTGCTGTGTTCCTGGTCTCCTGGCTCTTTCCTCCTTCTTCAAAGGATCCCTTGGGGGCTGTGCACAGTGTGTCACTGGGACACTGACTCTCCTCTCTCTCTCTTTTACTTATAAGGACCCTGTGATTAAATTGGCTCCACCCAGATAATCCAGGATCGTCTCCTAAAATCCGGGACTGCTCATATCTGCAAAATCTCCTTTGCCATGTAAGGTCACATGTGCATGGTTTCTAGGGATGAGGACGTGGGCTTTTTTAAGGGAAGCAGAAGGCTTTATTGTGCCTATCACAAGTGAGTGCAGAGACCGGAAGCTGTAACAGCAGCTAGGTCCGCTGGGAAGCAGTAGTGGCTACCTTCTCTTTGGAAATGTCAGCAAAGCCTGACAAGCAGGGATGTGGAGGAATGGCCTTGACTGCTCAGATGACCCAGTCCACTGGGAGGTGCATATCTTTTCAAAGTCCTAAAGAAATAGCATCACCACCACCACAACAGAGCAGAAAAACAAAACCTTCCATGGAGAATGAATGGGAGGGTAAGCGTGGATGGGGGCTTGAAGAAGAACGTTAGTCACCCAGAACAGGCACCGTGAATCACCAGCTCCCACACAGAGCATGAATAAGCTTAAGCACTAAATACGGCACTAGAAAGGTTGCATATGAATATTCAGGGGGTTATTACACTCAAGAAAGAACTGAACAAGTGGTAGTGAAAAATAACACCTGAAACCTACATAGTTTTATTAACCAATGTCACCCCAATAAAGTCAATTAATTTTTTTTTTAAATCGTTGTTCTATACTGCCCTGGTTGAGCTCAAAATTCCTTTGCTTTTTTTCCTCTTTTTTGTGTGTTTCAACCTGCATCTGGGCTTGCAGGACACTGGTCCAGCAAGCGGGGCACCTCGACCTTGTCCCCCTAGAAGCCTGGGATCCTGACTGGCAGAATGGGCAATTCAGAAGGCCCATGGGCTGAGTTAGGTTAGGGATGCCAGCTTTCTTAGAGAACTGGAGCCATAAGGATGTAAGGGATGGTACATGCTGGAGAATGCTCAGTCTTCAGACGCTCATATGTCGTTCCAGAAGGCAGAAGACAGATCCACTCGCTAGTGCTCCTCTGGTTCCTTTTTCTGGGAAGGAGGAGTCAGACATCCGAGTCTCTATTTCTTGTCAAAATAGCCTCAGGCGCTCTGTTGAAAGGGTACCTCTTTAGTACTGTTCTCCTTCCTGGTCTAGAAGGTCCAGGAAATTTTTCTCCTCAGTTTTTCCTAGTTATAAATTTTATATATTGATGTAAATTGTCTTTTTATGAGGGGGGGAGCATATGTGGATAAAGTTAATTAAACAGAATGAAAAGGAGTATTATTGGTCACTTTGAGAATCTAAGATTCTTGTGAGAGAATAAAATTATAGGATAAAGACATCAAAAATAAAAGAGGGGCGAAACAAATTTAAAACTAGATTCCGGAGTAAAGTACTTAGCAAATAAGTCGTGGCAAAATAACAGTGTGTATTGATATATGTTGGACACTATTCTAAGAATTTTTTGCATATCTCATTTGATGCTAATTATTTCCACTTATATGAAATTAAATGGAAGCACAGAGATGTGTATCTTTTCCAAAGGCATTCCTAGTAATAAGTGACCAATTTTATAACATATATTAACATTTAAATGTCCTCCATCTTTGCAAGACTTAAAAAGCTGATGGTATTTAAAAATGGAAACTTTCTAGAAATGTCAAAGCAGTCATAATGTCTTTCATTCTTCTCACAAACAGGAATATTTTGAAGAAACTTGAAACATTTGCATATTGACTTCTTGTTATTCTGTACAGATTAAGTCTCTGTAAGCATTTTCAAATGTGGTAAGAAAATTAGAGTCACATCTGCCTTGGTCTGTTTATCTTTGATTCAGAGAAACATTTCCTAAGAATCAAAGTCAAAAAGTTTTCCTTGTACCCATTGGCAGGTGTACTAGTTTCCTAGGGCTACTGTACTTAACTACCACGAACAGGGTGGTTTAAAACAATGCGTTTTATTGTCTCACAGTTCTAGAGGCCAGAAGTCCCAAATCAGGATGGCATTAGGGCTATATTTTGAGATTCTGGCTAGAATCATTCTTTGCCTCTTTCTGCTTCTGGTGGTGACTATCGATTTTCAGCAGTCCTTAGATTACAGCTGTACCCCTCCAATTTCCTTCCCCTTCACATGACCTTAGGTCTGTGGGTCTGTCTTCACACAGCATGTCCTCTTCCTGTAGGGACACCAGTCATACTGTATTAGGGCCCACCCTAATGACCTCAGCTCAACCTGATTACATTGGCTAACAGCCTCTTTCAAAGAAGGTCACATCCACAGGTACTAGGGCTTAGAATTTCAACATATCTTTTGGGGGGATATACTTCAACCCATAACAGAAAGCTAGAAAGTCTTTAAAGTGCAATGATGCATGTATTCATTTATATAACATATATTTGCATGCCTATTACATACAGGCTTAGGCTAGATACTGGGAATTCAGCTGAGAATAAAATCAGTTCCTGCTTCATTGTGATTTAATCCTAGTGGGAGAGACAAACAATAACCATACATGTGTGTATAGGATTATTTTATTGTAACTGATGGACCACTTATTACCACTCAGTCCAGGGGGAGACAGGTCAAAGAAGGTCTCCCCAGGTTAGAGACAGCTCTGCTGTTTTGAAAGGTTAATACAGTTCACAATTAAATGGTATAGGAGATGGCTAAATCATCCCAAAGGGGAGGAAATAAAGTTTGCTGGGTCCCCGAGGCAGGAAGGATTGTCAAGCCTGTGGCTATGACTGCATGACCAGAGAAGGAGCTAAGATCCTCAACCCTATTAGTGTCATGTAGACCCATGGCTGTCCCTCAGAGTCACCTGGACACTCAGCAGAGTGCATAGGCCCAGGGTTATCGTGGCTCATCAAGCTCATCCTTAAGTTGATAACATGAAGCCTTTCTTGTTCACCTCATTAATTTTAAGGTGATCGTGAAGCCATGAAAGAGCTTTAAGCTGGGGAGTGAAAAGAAACAGCTTTCTGAATCCCTTTAGCATCATCT
Organism: Micronycteris hirsuta; assembly: GCA_004026765.1. NCBI lineage: Eukaryota > Metazoa > Chordata > Mammalia > Chiroptera > Phyllostomidae > Micronycteris > Micronycteris hirsuta. Next base: position 91,891 of record PVJI01003099.1, read on the forward strand.
CCCTTCGGTGGGGACTGTTGACCCACATCTCCAGAGAGGGGAGGGGACCGTTATGTGTCTCCTTTCTGGGCCCTCTGTAAATGCACTCCCAGCTCCTCTCTCCAGGCCAGAAATTCTTAAATGATATAACAACAACATTTAAAATAGCATCAGTATAATTTCCTACCTTAGTTGAAAAAGGACTAGAGTAGATCCCTCGTTCCGCATCTGTAATGGCAATGGGACAGGGCATGAAAGCCAGTCTGTCTATTACATCTCCACAGACACCTATGAAAACTGAGACCAGAGTCACACGGCTACCAGTGCCAGACACAAAGTCGCCGAGTATCTCGGCTGCTTTTTCTTCCTACCACCATATTGCATGCCAGGTTTATGACCCAGTGAAACGAAATAGATCTGCCTTAATTCAATTGCTCAGCCTGGTTGTTTACTATCGGTCCCACCCTCTTCATATAAGGAAAGCCAGCACAGTACCTTGACCCATCCTGAGCTCTGCTCCCTGTCAAGAAGTTTGGAGTCATCCGTTCAAAGCTGTGTGTCTGAATGTGCCCAGATGGAACACCATGAGCTGGAAGGTGGGTGACAAATCGATCCCACCCACGCCGTGCCTACTTTTTCACCTTTTGCTACTGAGTCACTGTCATGCTCCCCCTTACCACAGTGTCACCTCTGTTCTCCCAGTGTGGATGATCTCAACTTGATTCAAGCACATTTTCATAATACAAAACTGACTGAGCACCTATTACCATTCAATCCAGGGGCAAACAGTTCAGCAGTCTGGAAACGCGGGCACAATTCACAACCCTTGGGGATACAGGAGATGGTAAAATCATCCCAGGTGGGATGGAATCAAGCTTGCAGGGTCCTCATGCAGGAAGGACCAATACAAACTTCCAGACATAAATTTTCCATTCTGTATCCACGTGGTATCAAGATTGTTGCCTTGGCTACCAGTTAGTTGAATGACCAACGTTTTCCCAAAAGTACTCTCAGGGAGAGATACAGTGCTCCTCAAATAAACTTGCATTGCTCTTTACTTGAGTCCCTGAAACATTTCTAAATCCTGCAGTAAAAATGAGCACAAAGAAGCCTTTGACTTCATTGCACTCTTTAAAAGTATTTTTACTCATCTCTTCCTAAAACTATATTTTCTATGTGAAAATCAATCGGTGTGGCACAGAAACATCCCAAGCTCTGGTGGCCACAGTTCAAGCCAATCAGAACAGAGAATTGGTTGTGAGGAGACAAGCCCTTCTCTCCCTGGCAGGACTAAAGGAAAGAAGGCAGCGTTCCCGATATTTGGAACATCTGTGATATTTCATTTCCCTGTTATCTTTGCATTTTTCAAATCTATGTTTTCCTTTTTAATGTGTACCTGGAATTATACCTCGGCTGAATTATACTTATGCCCATTAATTTTCTTTTCCTTCCTTCCTCTTTCTTCATCTCTTCCTGCCATCCTGCCTTCCTCTTTGCATTTTCCCAGGTATGTGTTTTCCATTTATCTATTTTTAAACTTAGTGACATATGGTCGGAGTTTACTTTTTTGTATATGTAAAATCTGAGAGTTTTTATTTGCAATAAGGTATTTTAAACCACTGCGATTGATTTTTAAAAGGAGGACCAAAACACAGGGTTGAGTGCAAGTAGGTTTATAGTTGTTCATATGGAAAATAATACAATAATTAATAAATAATAATAAAAGAATAAACTGTTTTACCTACTCACAACTGTAAACCTACTTTTGCCCCAGACTGTATAAATTATCTTGTTTTCTGTTTACTTTGTTATTTTTTTTCTTTTTTTCCATTACTGAAATTCTTCACATTCACCATTGTTCTCCCCATCCCTGTGTATCCCAGGCATAGTGGAATTCTTTCACTCCCACAAATGCAGCATACTCTTTTTAGCTTTCTGCCTGACATGCTTTTCTCCTACATCTATCATTAATGCTTCCACTGAGTAAATTCTTACTCATCTTTAAGGCTCACCTTAAATGATTTTGCCCTGGGTGACCTTCCTTAGCCCTCTCTGCTCCCTGGCATCCTGCACTACTTGATCTGATATCATTGCTCATTGTGTCAAGTTTCTTTGAGACAGTATAAGCTCCAGGAAGTTAGGGATAATCTCATAACCAAAATTTTAGCATGGCCCCTGGGACAAAGGGGATTCAGTAAGCATTTATGGATTAGTTGAATGAATAGTTAATTAACTACAGAGTTCAAGTACCCAACAGATTATGGAAGATTATAAGAAAGAGTAGCAGCCTCTTCTGTCTGAGCTTTATCTTTGTTCTTCTGAGGCTATCTTTTGTGCCTGGAATCAGCTCAGGGTCAGTCTCCATCCCCACCTCGAAGTAGTCCCAGTGGAATGCAATCCTGTAAAGCAGCACAACTTCAGTAGCAGGTCATCTTGGCAGGTGAGGGTCAGGCTCTGGCCTAAGTCGGGTTCTTCAAGCCCTGAGTGTTTTGGCTCTGAGTTTGGCAGTCAGGGCTCACCTCTGTGCCTGTCCCCTCTCTACTTTTCACCTACCAGGTGAAGAGGAATAGGCAATAAGCCCCTGTCCTCACTTCCCTGAAATATTGGGAAATCTATAGCTTTAGCTCTCTCCTTGAACCAAGTCACACCATCAGAGTGACCACATTGCTCTGATTTTCATGGACCTACATCAATGGACTTTTTTTAAGAACTACCTTCCTAATGCTTACTTTTAAACTATTTAATGTGTAAGTCCCCATAATTTCATATATACCATTTTTCAGCACCCATAGAAGAAATTGTGCTTGACTATAAATATCAGAAGAAGATGTGCTCCACCTGCCTGCCTCTTTATTTGTTGTCTGTTTAATTTCATCACACTATAAGTCATGTATTCACCTTTGACTTGCCTGCTAGTAGACATGGAGCAAAATGTGCTGCCTACTTCCCACCTCTTTGGGCTATATGGTATTGATTGTTATGTCTCAGCCTTACCTGCTTTTTTCTCTTTGCCCTGATCGACTTAGTATTAATTTTTTCATTTTTGTGTTATAGTTTTGTAAATATTTCTTTTAAAAATAGATGAATATTTTTTCTTTGTTTTTAAATATATTTTATTGATTAGGCTATTACAGTTGTCCAATTTTTTTCCCCTTTATTCCTCTCCACCCTATATCCCCCTCCCACCATCATTCCCCCATCTTAGTTCATGTTCATGGGTCATACATATAAGTTCTTTGGTTTCTCTGTTTCCCATACTATTCTTAACCTCCTCCTGTCTATTTTGTGCCTACCCTTTATGGTTCTTATTCCCTGTACCTTTTCCCCCATTCTCTCCCCTCTCCCTCCCCCTCCCTGCTGATAACCCTCCATGTGATCTCCATTTCTATGATTCTGTTCCTATTCTAATTGTTTGCTTAGTTTTTTTTTTTTTAGGTTCAGTTGTTGATAGTTGTGAGTTTGTTGTCATTTTACTGTTTATATTTTTTATCTTCTTTTTCTTAAATAAGTCCCTTTAATATTTGAAATAATAGGGCTTGGTGATCATGCACTCCTTTAACTTGACCTTATCTGGGAAGCAGTTTATCTGCCCTTCCATTCTAAATGAAAGCTTTTCTGGATAGAGTAATCTTGGATGTAGGTCCTTGCCTTTCATGACTTCAAATACATCTTTCCAGCCCTTTCTCACCTGTAAGGTTTCTTTTGAGAAATCAGCTGATAGTCTTCTGGGAACTCCTTGCAGGTAACTGTCTCCTTTTCTCTTGCTGCTTTTAAGATTCTCTCCTTATCTTTAATCTTGGGTAATGTAATTATGATGTGCCTTGGTGTATGCTTCCTTGGGTCCAAAATTTGGGGGACTCTCTGAGCTTCCTGAACTTCCTGGAAGTCTATTTCTTTTGCCAGATTAGGGAAGTTCTCCTTCATTATGTTTTCAAATAAGTTTTCAATTTCTTGCTCTTCCTTTTTTCTTGAACCCTTGTGATTTAGATGTTACAATGTTTCAAGTTGTCCCAGAGGTTCCTAAGCCTCTCCTCATTTTTTTGAATTCTTGTTTCTTCATTCTGTGCTGGTTGAATGTTTATTTCTTCCTTCTGCTCCAAGTCATTGATTTGAGTCCCTGTTTCCTTCCCTTCACTATTGGTCCTTGTACATTTTCCTTTATTTTGCTTTTCATAGCCTTCACTTTTTCCTCTATTTTGTGACCATACTCAACCATTTCTGTGAGCATTCTGATTACCAGTGTTTTGAACCTTGCATGTGATAAGTTGGCTATCTCTCTGTCACTTAGTTGTTTTTCTGGAGCTTTGATCTGTTCTTTAATTTGGGCCATAAGTTTTGTCAGTGCACCTGTTATGAAGTAAGGTGTGGAGCCTTAGGTATTCACCAGGATGGGACAACCCACTTGGCTGTGTTGTGGCGCTGTATGTGAAGAAAGGGTCTGAGAGGGAACAATGTCGTTTGCTCAGCTCTCTGTTGGCCTTCGGTCACTTCCTCCACTACACACAAATTGTGCCCTTCTGCTGCTGATTCCCAGGTGGTTGGGTTTGTGTACATTCTAGGACCCTCTGGGTCTCTCCAATGAACTCTCCCGTAAGGCTGGGATTTTCTCCTGCCATTTCAACACCCACAGGTTTTTTTCAGTCAGAGATTTTGAGGCTTTATTTCCCCACACTGGAACCCTGGGTTGCACAATCTGTCTCACTCCCCAGTGTTCCTCCCAGTTTATCTGTACACAAATGTGAGACCACCCGGTCTGCCACTAGCTGCCTTACCTGCCCTGGTCCTCCAGCTGCTACCTTCCTCCAAGTTGTCTCCTCCCTTCCTACTAGTCTGGATGAATGTGTCTTATTTAGCTCCTTGGTTGTCAGACTTCCATACAGTTTGATTTTCTAGCAGTTCTGGTTATTTTTTATTTTAAATTTGTTGTTGTCCTTCTTTTGGTTGTGTAAGGCGGAAAAATGTATCTATCTGTGCCTCCATCTTGGCCAGAAATCTAAAACTAGATGAATTTTTGAAGCCTAGATTGTCACTGAATAGACTTCTCCCATCATTATAATCAATAAGGAACTTAAAAAATTTTCTTGAGACTCAGAACATCTATTAACATTATTATTGTAATCTATTACTTAATGAAACCAAAAACTATCTTTTCCTTCCTTCCTTGCTTCCTTCCCTCCTTCCTTCCTCCTTTGTTGTTTACATATTCATCTGTGTGTGATATAAACTTCTCTTTTCTAGTATTAGTTGTACGTATGTTTAAACCTTGGCTACTATCATTGCTGCTCTGCCAGATGGTCCCATATGCACAAGACCCAGAGGTGAAGAGAAAACTTAAGCTCTTTCTGCTACTTATATGTTAGAAGTGGGAAAGCTCTCAGGACAGGCACAGTGAAGTCTTTGCTTTATTATTTCTAACCAATTCCCCACTTTCAAATTGTGTTCTCCTTCCTCTTTTATAAAAATAACAAATAACCTCCTCAGAGACCATTAAGGTTCATAAAGAACTTTCTTGTCTCTTTTGACCAAAATGGTGAAGCCCTTGAGGTTATTATCAGACTTACTTTTTCACATTAGGAAACCGAAACTCAAATGGGAAAATCATGGGTCTGAAATATTGCTTAATTTGTCTAAGGTCACAAAGTTGGCAGGGATAATTTGGTATCTTGATTGAGAATATTATCTCCAGAGGTGGCTAGACCTGGGTTCACATCATAGCTTCTACATTTTATCAGTGTGACATTCTGCCTAGCTTCTCATCTTCTGCTTTCATAGTAGTAAACAGAAATAATTATCAGTGAATATAATGAATGTAAAAGGCTCAATAGATTTAAAATGCTGGATTTGAATCTAAGACTTCTGATTCCAGATCCCGTATCCCTTTTCATTAAACCATGTTCTTAGTCTAGAGATGGTCAAGAGATATTTGTGAGCCAAGTGGAGAAGACCTGAATGTGAGTGACAAGGTGTGGCACTAAGAACCCGTTTCAGATGACCACAGGCTAGGCCCCATTATGTGAGCAATGGCTAGAAAAACACATTGACAAAGAGAAAGATCTTTCTTCACCTGGGGTGCCTCCTGAAAGTTGGTTTTACAGAGGAAAACTGAGCAATTAGTGCATGGGAAAACAGACACTGGGATGAAGGATGTGTAGGCATCAGAGTCTCACCATCTATACACCACACACCAGTCCAGTAAGGAAGTTCTGAAAAAGGTTTTACAGTACTTTAAACCTCCCTGACAGGTGTGGCTCAGTTGGTTAGGCATTATCCCATGAAGGGAAAGGTCATGATTTGATTCCCTGTCAGGGCACATGCCTGGGTTATAGGTTTGGACCCTGGTCCTATTGATGTTTCTCTCCATCTCTTTCTCCCTCCCTTCCCCTCTCTTTAAAAATAAATAAAATCTCTTCCTAGCTATGGAAGAGCATATTCTTGTTTATTGGCAAAGCTGTCACCATTTAATTGGTGTCAGATTCTGACTTGCACAGGTAACATTCTTAAAAAATAATAAAATAAATAAATAGAAAATAATAAACAAATAAATGAATGAATAAAATCTTTTTTAAAGATCATTAAAAAAAAACCACTTTAATCCTTCATGGGAGAATAGAATAGAATAGACCAGATCAATCTGTTCAAGTCCATAATAACCCAGAAATAAGAATTACTGGCTTTGATAAGCTATACCTGAGATGCCAGGTCAGCCTATTCCATAAATTGCTAATGGATAACTGGAGTAAGATTTCTTAACAAACTCTTTTTCCCCCCAATATCATCAGTATAACTATGACAAGTCCTGGCAATGGCATTAACAAATTAACTAGCATTAGAGCTGAGTGGAAAAGCTTTCACCCATCAGTGATGTCAGCCATGAGCCCAGAATAGGGCAAAATGTCAGGATGTATACAATCCTTAATTTAGATGAAGTTTTCCCTCATCATCCTACCTATTGAGTCATCCTCAGTAACTATATAGAGAGAAATGTGTTCTTCCTCTCCTCTGCTCCTTCCCACTAAATAACAGTACACAGTAAAATGGAAGTTAGGAATCAACAAAACAAGATTGTATTTTGGGATGGCATAACATTGCTGCATCTTTGCTAATAATTCAAGACCTGAGCTGTGCAAAATGATTCTCCCTGGGAATCAAACATTTGCTTCAGGAGGTTCTAAAGGTGAAGGCAAAACAATTTGTATTTGTTTAAAGCATAATGTCATCCATAATTAATAGGATAACTCTGGCTCAGCAGAGCTTGAAACTACTGTATATATTTGAAGCTGGATTTCTAGTTCCTGAAGTGAGAAATAAATATACCCCCAAGCTTTTATTTTATTTCTTCATAGAAAAGGTGATTTCCAGTGACTGAACATTTGGTTTCTCTTCAGGATTTTTTTTTACTGGTGTTATTTGTTATCATGTGGTAAGGGCAAAGCCAATTGATGAAATCTGCTTTAAATAGTGTTCCTAAAACTTGGGGGTGCTAACTTGGTTTACCATATTTCTTTTAGTATTTTTTCTCTATCATGTAATTTGAACTCTTGACACAGTTTGTTTTAAGTCAGTTAAAAGGTTTTTGTTTCTATTTTGAAATACATTTAAAAAATAAAAGTTTCCATTTTGTAAGTCAGTGCCCAGAAAAGAAATTATAACCCATTGCAATATTACTGAAAATTACTCCTCAACAAATATACACATAAACACATGGCAATACAACAGGACAGAAAGACTCCCAATTCCTCTTATATGAGCATATCCCAACAGAAGTCTCGTTTAACTTATATACAGGGAACTATGCCAGAGAACATATGGGAGGCAATTTTTTTTTTTACTTATTTCATTAGTCAGACTTGCAAAAGCTTCTCAATTTTTTGGCCTACATTCTGTATATAAGTTTTCATACCTTCACCTGATTCATATACAGGCACAGAAATTATTCCAAAACAGGAAGATTGTGGGAAGTGACTTAAAAGTAATCTAAGTGCAAGTATTATCAATAATGGTTCAGAATAAGGTTAAGGATTCAGAGAGATTCTATAGAGGAGATTGGTGCTTGTCTTGTGGTTTAAAGAGTGGCAGAATTTTGACAAAAATATTTGAAAAAAGAAAAGGTAATCCAGGTAAGAAAATGGTTGGAAAAATTTACAAATAGGAGGTAGCCTAAGATAATTGGAAGAGTCATTTTTTCACCCTGCACCAAGTAAAAATCGTGTAGTCAATTAGATGAGGTGATAGGAAGTGGTAATGGAATTTGAGACTAAATTGCAGAGCCTCTTAAAAGTTAGCAAGGGAGGCTGAAATTTACCACTGGCATTATAACTTTGGAGTGTGTTTGTTTTTTGAGCTGAAGAATGTCATCGTTAAAACTGTGTTTTATAGTAGTCCTTTGATAGAAGTGAAAACTCTGGGCTTCGACAAGAAGGAATAGTCAGTCAGTGGGGAAAAGTTGGTGATGAAAAAAGTCCTCAGAAAAAGCAAACGATATAACCAACTAACTACGTCCATGTTGGCCAACACCTGTGCAAGGAGGGTCGACTTCCGCCAGGGGATATTAGGAGCTGAAAGAGTGAGGAGAACCCAGGCTCAGGTGACAGCAGTGAAATGATCAAAGAGAGGATATAAATAATAGCAGGAAGGGAAAATTCAAAGAGTAGTAAGATGACTGGCAGAAATAATGAAGGAAAAGAATGAGTCAGCTCTGTCTTCCTCTCTTTGCTGAAAGATGAAGCAATGCCATCATATGGCTGTGACAGCAGATCTATATTCCTCTGATCTGTTGCACCTTCCTCCAGCCCCTTCTGACCAGAGAGAAAAGTGGTTCCTAAGCTGCCCACTTGGTTTTTCATACCTTAACTCAGACTGTTTGCTGATGATTATCTTTCCCATCCTTTGTTTTGTTCTTTTCAATATTCTTCTCAATCTAGAGTTTCTAGTATCATTTTTAAAAAATAAGCAATACTAAAAATTATTCTACTGATCCATGCTGAGTATTTACTCTACCTTCATTTTGGGTAAACCCCTTAGCTTTTCTATGCTTCAGTTTATTCATATTTGAAGTGGCAGATATTTATCAAATATGTTATTCAGTGACTATACACAAGTCTTCTTTAATTTGTCCAGTAGCTTATTCTCTCTCTGTTCCCTAATTTCTCCTCTACATTATTTCAGTGATCACATCAAAATCCCCCAATGCAGAAAAAAATGCCTTGAACTTCCTTAAGTTCCCAGGGCATTGAAAAAACAACTTGTACAAATAATTTGATAAAAATCTGTTGAATTAATACAAGAAACAAATGTTGAAGGAAAGTTCCATGTTGCTCTAACACTAGCAATATATAAATTCTAGTGCTGAAAAGAATTTTCTACTGGCATTTTCGTCTTCAATTGGAGGGTAAAGAATAGAAATTCAGTAGATGTTCCTGGGGTAGGGGGACAGTTTGGGGGGGTCGATGGTTAAAATAAGACAACCATACTTGAACAACAATTTAAATTTTTTTAATTTAAATAAAAAAAGAAATTCAGTAGATGCTTATTAACAATCAGATGATAACAAAACTCAAAAATTGAAAAGTTACAATATTTCAGTATTTGCAAATATATAATTCTCAGTAGAGTACCATTTTATGTAACTTAAAATATTATTGAGGCATCAATACTAAGAAGCTTAAAAAATATCTACCCTCTTTTTCATTATAGGAAGAAAATATTTTTAGTTTCACCCTCAAGTTTCTTCTTGAATAAAAGCTTAAGAACATTCTGAATGAATGTTCTGTTGATCACATCAGTCATTTTTCCATATTAACCTTTTTAATCACTAGGCAGTCTCATCATAAAAGGGGGCAGTGATTATTATAAAATGCAAATCAGCAAATGCAGGGCCATGGAGAACGTTTTGCTGACAGTCACACTTTTTGGTAGGTCAAACTGAAACCAAGCCTGCAATGCTGGTATGGCCAGCTGTGCTTCCCATAGACTTGCTGAATCATCACAAGAAACCTGTGTTTATAGAGCTGTTTATCTGGGGGAACACCCAGAGGTCTCTTTCAATCTCTTTGAAAACTGATGTCCCCTGGAAACTGTAGGAAACCAAGATCATTCCCATTTTGCAAATTGGGAAAATGAGATAGAGAAGGACAAATTTACTCCTTCTAGAAACTGATAACTGAGTTGTATTGATTTCTAAATGTTTTGATTTCTAGAATGTGTGCTAGTCCTTAGAGAGCCTGCCTGTGTCTCCAATTTGGCTCCTCACTTAAACTCTCTTCGAGTGACAGTGCTTTCTTCCCGCCCAAGGGCTACTTGTACAGTCTCAGTTCTTAACTCCTCAGTTTCTCTTCTAAACTTGATATTTCTGAATATCAGAAACTCCTCCCAAGACTTTAATTATCCACCACCATTGGAAATAATTTTTCTCAACTATATATTTCTGTTACCTCTTTTTCCATTTAATGTATGCAGAAGTCCCCTGTTTTGAACTTAAGTATTTACATTTTCTTTTTGTATTTCCTACTTTCAGTGTTCATTCAAATGCTAATGACTGGTTTATTTTACCTACTACATGCCAGGCACTATATTAAGTTCTTGAAATAAGTACTACTGAACAAAGTAGACCGAGCTTCCTGCCCTTATAGAGTTGACATTCTATCCAAAGGAAGACAAACAATACATACTAAACATAACGGATAGTTAAATAATAGATCATGTCATAAAATGCTAAGTAATACAAAAAAAATGTATACAACAGAGTGAAATGCTCCATCTTGTTTAAGCCTGTGTTGTTCCCATGGCCTTCAGGCTAATAGCTCCTGCTTTAGACATGCTAATAATGAGAGGAATTCTGCTTGGGATTTGAGTTTTTGTGAGAACATCCCTTCCCATTTTCCCTTCCTTGACATAAAAGAAGTCTGAATTCTGTAGTTTTTTAAAGTGGATTTGAAAATTAGGACTCCCCATCTTCTCAGCTGGCACCTTCTCACTCTGTAAATCCTTACTCCAAATTCTAACATTTTGAGCTTTGGCCTTTCAGAGAGTCAGGCACAGAGAGTTTGGACTGGTAATGATTGCAGAGCCGAATAAAAGGAACCAGAAGTAATGACAGCAAGACATAATTTTAAACAGGGTTATCTGGATACAATTTGTTGAGAAAATAAGACTTCAGAAAAGACTTGAAAGATATCTAAGGTAAGAGTATTCTAGGCAGAGGAGCCAGGCAGTGCACAGCCACTGAAGTAGGCAATTGCTGGTGTGTTCGCAGAACAGGGAGGAAGCCAGTGGAAATGGAGCAGAGTAGAGCAGAAAGGAGAGTGTTGAGGATGAGATCAGATTAGTAGTGTTTTGTGGCCATTATAAGGATTCTGGGTTTTATTCTGATTGAAATGGTGAGCCTCTGCCAATTTTGAGCACTTGAAAGGTGTCTGATATTTAATCTGCCTGATATTTTAAAGAGATCAATTTAGCTACTGGGTTGAGAATAAGAGAAGAGTAAACTAAGGCGGACCAGTTAGGCTACCACCAGGATTCAGATAATAGTTTATGAAGGCTTAGAGTAGGAAGCAACAGTGGAGGGGGGAGAAGGGGCTGGATATTTTATAAATAAAGTACTCTGAGGGAAGAATCAAATGCATTTTCTGACAAGTGGTTTTGTGGCCTGAACCATAGAAAAAAGTTGCTGCCACAATTTTAATATGGGGAAGACTCCAGGGGATACGTCCAAGGGACAGACCAGAAGTCAGTGTTGGACGTATTGACTTTGAGGTGTTACAAGACAGGCAAGTGGAGATGCTGAGAAGTCGGGAGGTTGAGCAAGGTTTGGGCTTGGGAAAGAGGTCTGAGTCAGAGTTACACATGAGGAGTCTTGAGTGTATTGACAGTATTTAAAGCCTTGAGGCTGGGTAGGAATTACCAGGAGAATGAGTGGTGACTTAGAAGAGAAGAGATTCAGGACATCTGTCCTTGAACATTCAAACACTTAGAAGTCCAGGAGAAGAGAAAAGTCCACCCAAGGAGACTGAGAAAGGACATCTAGCGATTTAAGATGAGAGACGAGAAGATGTGTGGTATCCTGGAATCATCAAAGCAAAGGGAAAAACCAAATACACTAAATACTATTGATGGGTCAACCTGAATATTGAGAATCGGAAAGGTCACTGGGGGCCTAGACAAGAGCAGTTTTATATAAAAGTGGACATGAAAGAATGATTTGTATGTGTTTCAGAGAGGATTGGAAAAGAGAACTTGGTTTCAGAGAGCAGAGGCAACTCTTCTGAAGAGTTTTGCTACAAAGAGAAGCAAATAGCTGAGGTGGTAGTTGGAGGGGAAATGGAGGCAGAAGAGGGTGGTTTATATGTTTTTTTTTTTAAAGTGAAAGATATAAAAGCACTTTTAGGTGATGAGACTGATGCAGAGGGAAGGAGAAAATTGATAACGAAGATGGTAGAAACAGCTGGAGAGATGTTGCTGAGTCAAAGGGAGAGAATGGGATTAAATACACATGAAGAAGGACTGTCTCGGAGAGGAGCCAGTGGGTAGGTCACCTGTGAAGGAAAGGAGGAAGGATTATCAGGTTGGGCTGAAGTCCAACCTTGATGTCCAAGTACTTAATATCAAACTAACATCAAAAGTCAAACTCATCCTTTATTACTTTCCTAGGATTTCTGTCCTCTCGGGTGCATTTGGCCATATCTTGTCATTTTTGAAGATGCCTTAATTGTTATCTATGACAGAGCCATCATTGGCAATCAGTCTTCTAACTGGGAGGGCAAATATTCTGTTTGTATGAGATTTTTAGTAGCATAGAGAGAGAAATGATGATAATGGAATTGTTTTTCAGATCCTTACTTTGTATAGATTCTTTTTCCTTTAGCCTGAAGTGGCACCCCCTATAAATCCCTGTCCATATTTGCCCATCTCATCTCCTGTTTTACCAAAGAGGGTCATACACAACCATCCTGATCAGACTGAGCTCTGAGGTGAGATTCTGGGCACTGAACAAAGTAACAATATGACAATCAGAGTCCTTTGATAGCAAGCAAAGAAAGCTTAAGAAAGATATACTAAGGGTCGGCACCTTATTTCATTAACAAACACGTTTACAGCAAATCCCAGTGTTTATACACCTACAGATTGGTTTGAGGCAGGAGGGCATCAAGTATCGCTGGAATGAGATTTTCCTGGCTATGTTGGAGAATGTGGACCTCCTTACGTCCCCACAAGGGCAGGTGTTGAGCACCCATGTGTCAGGCCAGGTGGTGCTGAAGAACTACCTGGGTAGCATGCCTGAGTGCAAGTTTAAAATGAATGAAAAGATTGCTATTGAGAAGCAGGGCAAAAGCACAGCTGATGCAACACGCTAAAGCGAGAAGCAATCAATTGCCATCGATGACCACACCTTCCACCAGTGTGTGCGACTCAGCAAGTTTGGCTCTGTGTGCTACCTACCAAAGCACGTTGGGATGGGACTCAAAATTGACTTCAATATTTAGTTGAGGTAAAAAACCAAGTCAGATTTTTTTTTCTGTCAGAAAGCATGTTTGCTTTAGAGAATTTGGCATGTTCTATTAGATTATCTAATGATCATTTCACATGAATGCAATGGAACAATCTTTAACTCCAAGGTTTTAACAAAACTCTACTTAGTACAAATATACCACAGTCAACATGATAGTGGATAGTTCATCCATGCAACTGTTAAACTTGCAATAAAATTCTCACTTTCAGCTTAAACATGTGAGGAAATACATAGCTTTTCCAAATATTTTAAGGAGGCATGGGAGAAGAAATGTTTGAAGATCACTAGGTTAGCTGATAGCTGATCCTACCAACACAATGCTCTTGTGTTTTTCCTTTCATGAAAAATACTCATTGGACTGCCTGGGGGGAAGAAAAAACAGAGTGGGGACTTCACCAAATGTACAGAAAAGATTGTATCTCTACTTCTGTGCCTACTTGATAATAAAAGTTTGGCCATGTGATGGAATTTAGCCTGTGAGTTGCTTTCATGCTGTTTATCACTGGTGGTGATATCCCTGGGGAGGAAACCCACAGTCCTTCCTGCTTCTGGTCACGGCAAGCTGCAGGACCTGACAAGTTTGAACAGCCAAAGTGGCCGTAAGTCCTTCATATGCAGAGGTGGACCTCCATTAGGAATTGATTGGGTTTTGTTCACTGGTGTGTTCTTATCATTTGATTCGTATTTATCAAATGAGTATTTTCTACTACGCTTTCTCTAACACGAAAGGCTCCCGATATCAACAGAATTTCTACTAGTATAAAAAGTTCCATTTTCTCCTGCCCCACTCTACTGCCCCCCAAAACAACTCTTCTTGTCCAAATGATAACACTAAAAATATTCTTATAATAAGGAACTTCTCACAAGTGGGTGATAGCTTAAATGAAAATAAAACAAACCCCTCAGCATTTTTTACCCAACATAGAGGAAAACAGACTCAACTGAGAAAATGGAGAAGATTCTGTATGAAATCCATGTTTATGCCTAATTGTGATAATAATGAATTTGCAAAAGAATGTTTTCATAGTAAAAAAAAAACATGTATAAAGCATAATGAAAATTTGAGCTTTCTGGATTTTACAGAACTTTTTGTGGAAATAGATGTCATGTGATCATTCTCTGGTGTGAAAAGCCAGAAATAAAAAAGTATCAGAAATAAGGATAAAAGGGAAACGAGACTGTTATGAAGAGGACATTTCCATTGTTCATTCATATTTTAAGCAACAAAATGAAACATCAGACCTGGGTCCCGTGTCTTCTACGCTAGGAGCCCAAATCGATGGGATGGCTACTGATCCCTGCCCAGACCACAGAGACAATTACCCTGAGGTCTTTCTATTTGTTTTTCCTTCTATGAAACGGCAGCCAAGAGCTACGTGAAACATTCACCAGCATCATTGTAATATCCTGAAAAACCCAAGGGGAACAAGAAAAAACAAATCAGAAACACTTCAAAAAGAAGGAAATGTAATATGTGGATTTATTCATAATTACTCAAATATACACATGGCTAAAGTGTACACATATTGGATGAAGTCTGTGCCTCTAATTTTAAAACATTCCTAGCTTGGAAGAACAAAGTTAACATTCTATTCTTCATGCAGTTCGAGGGCCATTCAAGCTTGAGAAAAATGCCTCATGAAGAACTTTTGCTATCTCTGTAACTTAGGACATTCTAGTTAGCAAATATTAGGTTAACAAATCATATCTGGTGCTGTAAGAGAGGCAGCACCATTTTCATTTTGGTTTCTAACCTCACGGAGTTTACAGTCCAGTAGGAGACACAAGTTATGCTATAACAAGATCATTAAGTGGCTTCCCTTTGCCTCTCCTGTGGGAGAATATGGCCCATATTCTCCATGTGGTTCTTTGGGATACGCACAGCGCCCACAGCCCCTGCTCACCTTGCTTCCATGCATGCTATTCCAGTCTCTCCGGAATGTGTCATCTCCCTCCTTTTTATCATATTAACACAAACCACACTTTGAACTCAGAGGTAACTTTCTCAAAGAAGTCCAGCCTGATACTGAAAATCAGTTTGGACAATTGTGCAAATCTTCCTCAATGCATCCCATTCACAGAATTCTTGTTTTTGTATCTATTCCAATGTATGGTCTGCACCTCTTCTATTTAATTGTGAGCTTCATGAGAGAGAAATCAGAATCTGTTAGGTTTACTCTTACACCTTGGTTACCATTATACCACTAATATAAAATGTTCCATTTCCTCCTCCCACACTCTACTGCCCCCCAAAACAACTCTTCTTGCCCAAATAATAACACTAAAAATATTCTTATAATAAGGCATTTCTCACAAGTGGGTGATAGCTTAAATGAAAATGAAACAAACCCCTCAGCATTTTTTACCCAACATAGAGGAAAACAGACTCAACGGAGAAAATTGAGAGGATTTTCGATTTTCTCAGTTTCAGGATCACCCGGCCCATACTAGGCACTCGGTAAATGGGTTCAATTCATAAGCGAACGCATTTTAAAATATGAATTTAAACAACCCATATTTTAAAATCCCCTGCCCATTATAATTCTATGCAAGGGTAAATGTTATCGTTTTTGATGCGTATAGATAAATGGAAGCTGAGGGAGGTCTAATTATTTCTGGAAGATCATTTAATTAATAACTGGATTCTGGAAACATGCTCTTCCACAGCGCTATACAGATGCAAGTATCTTGACATAAAATGTCTGGGTACATCAGTCATGGAGGAGAGGAAGCTTATGAGACATGGAAGGGAAGAAGAGTTCAGTGGGATTTATTCTGCTACACGATGCCACATCCTCCATCCTATGCACCTAAAGATGGACTTGGACACGAAAAGAGATGGAATTTAGAGAACATTCTCAGATACTTACTGGATGAGTTTCCAAGAAGCTTTGGGTTTCTCCTCCTCCGTAAAACAAAAATGCCGACAGTGACCACAGGGATGGAGTGCTGCAGGACAGCAATGAAGGCCAATTTCCTTAATTCCACACACTTTGATCCAAAGTTAGGGCAAAGCCATGTCTTGAATCTTCACAATGGACCAGAATTTCTCCCTGTAAGGTGTGACTGTGGAAATACTCTGGATTGTTGTTGGATAAGACACAATGAACCAGGCTCTAAAGCATCAACAATCGTCTTATCTGGAAATAGGGTTAGGAGATACAACTTCACGTGATAAGCAAGTTCCCCTCCATGTAGATTCCTCCAGTTCTTAGTAAATGTATATTTTGACATTTCTAATTCTAGCTTTAACTTTAGAAATTAAAGTGGTTAAAGAAAACTATTCATTATTTGGGCAACAGCTAATACAATTGCCATGGATTCTCAAATACAAACATTAAGTGGAGGAGAAGTGAAATTTGATAAAGTCCTATTTTTTGACCACTTCTATAAAAACTACTTCTATTCCTTGTAAAAGAGGAAGTGTTTTATATGAAATTATCAAGCTACCTGGTCATTGTCACAACTTTGTAATGCCAAATCTAAGGATTTATTGAACAAGCAAATAAGAACTTGAACATTTAAAACTGCTTTAGGCTCACCCATCAAAAATGGCATTCTTTCTTATTTATGGAAACAGAATTCTTCATCAAATTTTTATTAAAATCCCACCTCCATTACAAGATCTTCCCCAATAACACCAGCTTAGTGTTCTTGCTCTCTTCAACTCATCTAAAAGGCTAACTTGTATTATTAATGACAAAATTATGATAAAAATTTTGTTTAATAAAGAGTGATCCTATCTAGAATCTAAGCTGCTGGAGGGCAGAATAACCTATTAAGAGAAATCTGGTTATCACGATTATCTTCATCCCCTTCACTCTTGACTATAGTGTGATTTGAGGCAGAGGCTCTGCCTATCCCACCCACATGCATACCTACACATACACATATCCTTCTGAATCATACTACCACATGCCAGTAGGACAATACTTTATCCAACGGATTAAACTCTTGAGATTGACTCTACTAGTGACCAGTGTCACTGAACCTTAACAGCAGCACACAGCCATTCATCAGCCACCCCTTATTTCTTTTCACTGGAGTCTTTTTGGTAGGTGGCCTGATCTCTTGGCATTTATAGATGACAAGATCTACAGCGAGCAGACCAAACCTGATCTCTTACTGACAGGTCCCCGTAGTACCCAATGTGGTGAGTGGCTGCCAAAGTCTGGTTTCTGGGAAAGAATAGTAGGAAGGAAAAAACCTTGCTTAGATCTCCTAAGTTTTCTCAATCATTAACCCAAATTATTGAATTTAGCATTCACCAGATATCAGAGAGAATCATGGGCTTGCCCAGCTATTTGTAAAATAGTGTTTTGTTTCACTTTCAGCTATAGACCATGAGCGTGGTCACCGCAGCAGAGATCCTCTAAGTGAAGAGAAGCAAGGAGGAATTCTGCCTCCAAAGCCCGCCCCAAATTGCTAAGAACTTCTACTTATGAATATGCTTAAAATAAAGATCAGTTTTAAAATTACAAATATCAGAAAATAGCACTTTCTCACCTAATGTTTTCTGGAGACATTCGTTCGTGCCTGACAATCTCCCACCCAGTGAGTCTCCCTAAAAATGAGTTCCGGTGTTAGTCTTGCATTTCCCCTGCTTGAGAAGAGGCAGCATGTTTGATAAACACTTACTGATTTTTTCAGGTCAAATGTCACTAAATGAGCTCTGTGGGTGTAAGGAAAAGCAGGCGCTTTCCTAGTCATGGATTTGTCAGTATCATACATGTCATATTATATTATGACATCTGTAACATGTCACAAGTTTTAGCTGCTGAGTGTCCCTCTCTCTCTCTCTCTCTTTCTCTCTTTCTCACTCTCGCACTCTCTGCCCCAAGCTCTCTGATGGTCGTAACTGATGCACCATAATCCCAACATCTGCTCCAATGTCAGAAGTATGGGAAGCAGGTGAACAACCCAAAGCTGGGTACCAAAGCTATCCTTTCTCATACAAGCACCAGCCAAATAAGATAGTTCAGAGTTAACATAACTGCTCTATCATGGAACATAAGCTATTGTTATCATTATTTTTATTTTATATAGCTTCTGTTATTTCTCTCCACAACACAGATGATGTGATATGATAATAAATGATTCCTGAAATGAGACTTACAAACTTAAATTTTTCATAGACTCATTTTTTCTCTCCGTCCTCTTTTGAAGCACTTGATGTATCGGATGACAATCGAGACCATATCGATTTATCTCCCTAGATGTGAATTTCACAATAACAGATGATCTATGACTAGTTTCTGTATCTGTAGCCCTAAAAAGCACTGGAATAAACCAGGGGCTCAAATATAAAAAACCGAACCTTCTCATACCTACCACCACATTACATAAGCTGGCACTCTCAGACAGGTTTTGTTAGTAAAGATTTCTTCTTTTCTGCCTCTCTCTGCCACTGCCCATGTACAAGTTTGGGAATTTGTAAAGCAAAGCATAAAACATAAAAGAATTGATAAGTACTGGTGATGATAACACATTTCTAGAGATGGAAAAGGGCCTGAGCTAAGGAAGGTTTTGTTTCTAGAAAGTTCTCTCAGAAGTTAGAAAAGGTCTGTTCTGAACAACGAAGGCATCTAGGTTCTCCAGGTTGAAGATACAGCTCTGCACATCATCACAGAGTTGAGTGGTGTGATGTGGGTACATTGAATTATTTATGTCTGCATCAGAACTTTTGTGGAAGAACTGTGCTTTCAGATTATCACTGAGTGGGTGGCAGTTATACTTTTTTCACAGAGTCCTTCATCTTTATTTACTTCCTTATGCAGCCAACCAGAAACCAAGGAGAAGTGCTTTGAATTGAAAAAAATATGTCACAGATGTACTTTGCTTTGGATTTCCTTGCATTATCTCCCCTTTCTTCTAGAAACAGAAGAATTATTTTTATGGGGACATTTTCCTGTGGTAGATTTACAGCTGATGTTGTTACCCAGCCAGGCTCAGCCAAAGCATCCCACACCCCTGTCACAGGACCAAATGTGGGCAAATCAGAGCCTGACCTAGGATTCATCTACCAAAGCTACCGGTAAAGATAGACCAAATTTTGCAAACATTAATAAGTTAGTAATGAGTTTAAAATTATTGGTGGGCCTCCTGTCTTCCAGTAAGCTCTCTGTCTGTTCACTCCAGCCACCATCCTGCTAATTCAGACAACTTCTATCTCCTGCCGACGTTACTGCAAGTTTTCAAATTGCCTCTTAACTGGGTTGTCCCTTTTCTCACTGAGGCCTCTCCAGTCAGTTTTGACAGAGCTGTCAGAGCCCAGCTTCTAAAATGCAAATGTGATCATATTACTCCTTTATTTAAAAACCTTTCACCGATCCCAGCTAAAGTACCAGTTCTTTAAAAAGGTTTGTGAAATGCATCACAATCCTGTGCATAGGCCACCTCCTGCCTTGTCCATTCCACTCTTCACTTTTCACTCAGCTCCAGCCACACTGAGCCACCTGCATTTCATAGAAGACCATGCTCTTTCCTGCATCTTTGTCAGCAACAAGAACTTTCTCCTACTTTCCTCTTTCAGTTGGCACTTTGTTCTGTGTTCCCATGGTGCTCTGTACGCCCCTTATTACAACATTTTCATCTAGCTACAGCATATGTGACCATTTTCTCATTGCTTTGTCTCACTGAGGCAGGGTTGCACAGAAGCACAATCTTAGTAACTCCAAGGCCAGGCAGGAGTGCCCTGTAGGTGCCCATTCATGATTCTAAATAGATGGGTTGAATGAAAACCTGTAGTGTGAGGAATGAAGAGGGAGCCCTCGGGAGCACTCCAGAGCACCCATAACTGTCATTCAGGAGGGGAGAAAAGACTAAGAAAAACAAGAGATGATGACCTCAGCGATAAACAAGAAAAAAAGGCCTATCTGGGGTCACAGAGGCAAAGAGAGCAGATGACTCGATGTGGGGAGAGTGTTTCACATGAGTAGGTGACACGCACTCACCCACTGCCATGTCAGGAGAGGAGTCCTTTGGACCTGGCTCCCTGAGAAGTTTCACTGCAGCAATGGAGTGAAAGCTGGATAGCAGTGGGCATGGGAAGTGAAACCCAGGGCCAGGAGGAAGGACAGAAGAAGGGAAGGAAGAAAGAGGAAAAACTGCCCTGGAGAATTTGAAGTGCAATAACGCTTTTCACAAGCAGTGTAATCAACTGTGAGCCTAGCAGTCAAATTGCACACAATTGCAGATTGAGAGCTGATCGTGAAATGGAGGCATGCTTTTGTATACAGTGGGACTTGTAGGGAAGGTTAGGGACAACGAGGACAGTATGACAAAGATGATCAGAATGTTCCTACCTGGACAGGAAAAATGTGTGCAGAAGGTACAAGGAAGAAAGACAAAATCAATGGAGCTGAAAAGAGAATAGCAAATAACCTGATATGTTTATCTCAGTAAATTTGGAGAGAAGGCCATCTGTTGAGAGTTATCGGGATTTAGGTGGAGAGCCTGAGGAATGGGAAACATTTTGTGGTCTCTGTGTCACAAGACACTCAAGGCTATGTCTGATGAAAATTGGTTCTTGAGTCCATATGTGTGTGAAGAAAATTCACATCCAGATAAGACAATCCTCATCATGCATCTTAAGGTTTCCCAAAGATCTTTTAAAACAAATTTTTTATAAGAACAAAGTATCGGTGTGTACTTAGCAAGGGTTTTGTATGAAAAATCACCCCAATATTTCTTCCATCCCCCCAAAATAGGAAAAGTTTTATTTGATTGAAAGTCTTGGTTGATAATCTTCAAGTAAAATGGTGCTTTTGAGAACCTTTATGCAAATCTAAAACTTGTCAGTCTTAAGAATTTGCAAAGAATGATTTCTCATAACTATAATTCTTATACTTGATTTTTCTTTCTCTAAAATAGATGAGATGTACTTCAGGAAAAATAAAATATACAACCTCCAAAAATCATCAGATAAATTCTTTTATTTCAAACAAACCTGTAGGTTACATCAGAAGAGATTATGAGAGTTGTCATGAAACTACTTTGGTTTTGTACTTGTTTTGTTTTGTTGATTGTGTTTCACTTATAGGTGAGATCATATATTTGTCTTTCACTGCCTGACTTATTTCACTTAGCATAATCTCCAATTCCATCCATGCTGATGCAAAGGGTGGGAGCTCCTTCTTTCTTTCTGCTGCATAGTATTCCATTAAAAATGGAGACAACTATACTTGAACAACAATAAAAAAAAAAAACCCTGCTTTCTGGGCTCACGTTGCATACCTACCTTCATGGTTACAAAACAAAATTGAGATGGTAGATTCAGGTACACTTCTGGACTTTTGAGCTAATGCTTTTAAAAAACCTTTGTAAGTTTTTTTTTTTACATGTGTAGAGTTTTAAAGCATTGACTATTACTGCTTTTGACTTCAAATCATTTTTACAAGTTCTATAAATAGAAGGTATTGATGTTTTTGAAAAGAGTGCTCACTGTCTAGCATTTTCTTCAGTGAAAGGTAAGTACGGAGCCTGTGTTTCTGTCTGCAACTATAGCTACCCTTCACCTTGGGAGCTAATTTCCATTCCCTCAAAAGAATAAACACAAAAGGAATGCATCAGCTTGTTGAAATAGAATCTCTTGAAAGTCACTTCCCATTTATTTTAGAGCTATCCTATCTTTTTTCACTCTCACCAGTGCGATGTTCACCACCTGTACCCTGTTCTGTCTTTGTAGTAACACACACACACACACACACACACACACACACACACACACACACACTCGGCTCTTAGAGCTTCTAAAAGATGCTTAAAAGCAGTGTGGGATTCAGTCTCCCCCAAGAGCACAGAGGGTCTCTCCTTAGTGAAAACTGGAGCCTCTCTTAGCCCAAGGCCCAGGAATCAGTCACTTCCGAAGCAGAGCCCTCACAGGTCACATTGTTTTGCTTCTGAGTTTCAGGAAGACTTATTAATATGCAGTTACAATTGCATACAACTGCAGTGGGACAGGCATAAATCCCTATAAACTGTCACTGTGCAAAAAGTAAATTTCGCAGTGCTTGCCAGGAGGGCTGACTCTTTTCTCCCTTTCCAATTAAAACAGTTTAACCTTTTTCTGAATCCTAGATTCTCTCTCCCTCTTTTCCAATTGATTTTATACTCTTCAAAATTTCTCCCAATGATATTTTTAGTCTCACTCCTATTAATGTTCCCCAAATCAGGGTTTGTTCACCTACATTGTTTATGCCTCTATCTACATTTTAAACAATATGCAATGCAGTGTTCCCTAGCATTTTTATGTCCACATACCACTGAAAATATCTGCTTCCTGGGAGGCATTACCGAGGAGTTTCATAAGTTCTTATAGGAGATGAAAGAATCCTACCTTTCTCAACTGTGGATATAAAAGAGAAATACAGGATGATATGGAAAACTACATCTCTGACAATTAGCCACCATCCTTTCTCGGTCCTCTCCCAGACGCCTGCCTGCCCCTCCCCCACCCCACCATCTGTGCTGGCTCCTGCACTAGATTTCTCGATTAACAAAGCCCCACCTATTGATTCTGCTTGAATTCACCACCCTGGCTCCCTTCTTTCTCCTTTTGCCCCCAGAAAATACAATTCCTAATGGTGATCCCTTTGTCTGCTCAGTTATGTTCTGAAAAGCCATGTCCACCCCTTCATAAGGGAGGCTTACAATGTCATAGGGCTTCAACTCATTCACTCATGTTACAAATTCAGAGAAAAATGAAGGGTCTATTCCTTCCAGTATTTTTTTCAAAAGTTTCTGGAACCCACATAAGAGAATTCAACTCACACTGCAGTTAGCCCAAGAAAATAAGAACGCCCTTCCCACTGAATATTGGAGCTTATTAGAAGCACTATAGTTCATCGCACAATCAGTGTTTTATTAAAAAATTAATGCCTGTGAAATGAGTTTTTGATACAAAGCTGCATGGCTGTGACTTTTTGGTTTTAAAAACATTAATCTCTTCAATAATTCATCTTTTATTCCTTTAGCCTTACTAAATATTAAACAGGTTAAAGTTAAATATTTGAAAACTAAATGCAGCTCGAATCTCTCAGGAAGGGTATATGGGTGAGAAGCTCCCATGTCGCTGCCTCCTGGTAGCATTTCAGATGCGTGGTGAGCAGCCACTGCTGGCAGTGGTGGGGCAGGCATTTTCTTTGCTTGCATCTTACCCGTTGAGCAGCTGAGACTCTTATCAGTGCATCCTCACCTATGAGCTGCAGACAATGTCACAAAGGGTTACTTGTGATTGACAACAAAAAGGAGAATTCCAAAACATGGAAGAAGTTACACGTTTTATCTGTAGCTGGGTCTAGCCAGCTCAAAGAGAATGGGAGAGTTGACAGTTCTTGACTGTGGTCAGCATGGCAGCCTGTCTTATTCATTCTTCCCCAGCCCCCCTCAGTCACCACCACGTTCCCTCCTTAAATCTGGTTAACCTGGGCAACAGCAGGGGCCCTCTCTTGCTGAATAATCTACATAACTACATCTGAGTTGATCTAAGCTAAGAGATACAAATTCTCCTCTTCTTTGGCCCTCTGATAACACACACCTTTTAATTATTAGCATTATTGTTTTCACTCTGCTGACAAATTAATTTTAGAATACGTGCTTGGGATATAACTTCCAGAATAATTTTGCTCTGATTTCCATGCAGTTTATTGACATTGCCTCATCTATGTGAGGTCCTGTTAAGACTGATGACAATTAATAAACTACTGATGTTTAAAAAGAAACCTTTTTTTAAAATAGTATGTATGTATTGACTGAGAGATATGGGTTGCTTTGAAGTAAACATCTTTGGTTTTAAATGTTCACAATAGTACAAACAAATACTTGCTCTACAATGGTCTACCAGAAGCCTCACCTTTGAAACAGAAAATTTGTATCTCCCCTTCAAAAACAAATACCTGAATGAAGGTCAAACCATGCTGTGCTGACAATCTGAACCCAGCCATGAAACAATATCTCAACCTATTAGAAGAGAGTAACCATATCTAAACTCGACCTTCTGCCTAGTGAGTGTCCATAAACAATCCCTTAATGTCATCACCCGGGAAACAGGTGGAATGGACTCATGGCTTTGTGAAGAATGTAGAAACCAGGACAGGCAAGGTATCAGCATAGGCTGGGGTGATGCTAACTCTATCTGGACTTTGTTCCCTCTGTCTCCTTCCTCAGCCTCCATCAGACCTCCCCAATCAACTCTTCGGCACAAACACATTTTATGCTGTAATTATCAAATAAATAGAGAAGATTTCTATGATGTCAACACAGTTTTTCACAAGGCAGAGAAAGCTGTAAACTGATACTGGACTGGAAATACAATGAAAATGCTAATTGAAGATACAGAGCCCTCTTTCATGTTTTATTAATGACATCTGCATCATATTTGTAAAATAATTTACATAATATGTTAATTTTCCAAAAGGGGAGAATGAGAGCTCATAATTGCATAAGAAATCAGCACTTTATCTGCCTATGCCAAAGCTACATAATGTCTCAGAATTCTTTTTAAATAGAGACCCTTATTGGGCTTATGTTAAAATTAAAAGTCAGTCAAGATTAAAATTTCAAATCTACTTTTTGGGGATATAGCCTTTTTAGTAAATGTTCATCATGATCTTAGACCCAGTCTAACAGTTTTGTTTTAAAAGACTAAGAAAAATTCAGAAGCAAATGAACCACATGTGAAATAAGATGCAAGACCACTTTGAGCTCACAAAAACCATCAAAATCTCATCTCTGGTAATCATAAGAGAATTCCTGGATTTCCAGTCATTTTATTCATTAATTTCTTACTCTGGTATTTTTTTCATATAATATGGAAATGCCACACTATGACTCTCTTTCTTAACTAAATGGCCTTGTTAAAACAGTTCTACAACTTTTCAAGGAGGCAAAGGAATCAGTTTAATGAAACTAGACTTCAGGGCAGTGAAATGCCCCATGCGTACATGGTAAGATAGAGGAGATAATTCAGGGAAACCCTACTAATACTAGGGCTGCTTCTCATTTCAAAGATGCTGGGTTACAATTATGCTGACAGTCCCAGGATGCTCCTTTTTTTATTTTTTAGAAATTCATTAGGTAAAGCAAAAGTAGGATAATATTATATATAACTGATATATAGACAGGAATATATATATTTGATATATATATAAAGTTTTATATATATATATATCAAATCTGTGGTAAAGGAAAACAATGAACAATTCCCACTGCCACATGGATACAAAAATATACTGAAGGAAATGAAAAAGAGTTGGTTGCACATATTATATTGAAGAATTAGAAAAGCTAGAATTGTATTTATTTTTCCAGCTTTATTTAAATATAATTGACATATAACAATGTATAAGTATATAAGGTACATGGTGATCTTACATGTGTATATATTATAGAATTATTACTATAATAAGGTCAGTCAACACTCCCATCATCTAACATAATTAAATTTTTTTGGTGTGGTGAGATCTTTTAAAATCTACTCTCTTAACGACTTTCAAATATATAATAAAATATTGTTAACTATAGTCGTTATGCTGTAGATTATATCCCTAGTACTTATTTATCTTACAACTGGAAGTTTGTGTCTTTTGACCACATTCACCCCCCCCACCTCCCACCTCTCAATCCCTCTGCCTCTGGAAATAACCAATCTGCTCTCTATTTTCTATGAGTTCATTTGTATTTTTTTATATTCCACATACAAGTGAGATCATATAGTGTTTGTCTTCTCTGATTTATTTTACTTAACATAATGCCCTCAAGATCAATGAATCAATGGATGCCCTAAGATCAATCATATATACACATATTCTCTCAAATTTTCTTAATTCATTCTTTGATGGACATTTAGATTGTTTCTGTGTCTTAACTATTGTAAATAGTGCCGCAATGAACATCTGAAGTGTGCAGATATCCCTTTGAGACAGTGATTTCATTTCTGTCGGTCATATACCACAAGGGGAACTGTTGGATCATATGGTAATTCTTAACGAACATGCAAAATTGTGAAGCTGGACCCCTATCTTACATTGCTTACAAAAATTAGCTCCAAATAGATTAAAGATGAAACCACAAAACTCCTAGAAGAAAACATAGGGAAAAAGCCCCTTGACATTGATCTGGCAATGATTTTATGGATATGGTACCTAAGGCACAAGCAACAGAAAAAGAAATAAACAAGTGAAGCTATCAGACCAAAAAACTTCTGCACAGCAAAAGAAACAATTGACAAAATGAAAAGACAACCTATGGGATAAGAGGAAATATTTGCAAATCACGTAGCTGATAAGGGGCTAATATCCAAAATATATAAGGAACTCCTACAACTCAATAGCAAAAAAATATATATCAATTTTTAAATGGGCAGAGGATTTGAATAGACATTTGTCCAAAGAAGATATTCAAATAATCAACAGGTACATGAAAAGGCACTCAAAATCATTAATCAGGGAAATACAAATCAAAAACAGAGTAAGATATCACCTCACACCTGTTAGGATGACTATCATCAAAAAGATTAGAGATAAGCGCTAACAAGAATTTAGAGAAAGGGGAACTCTTGTGCACTATCAGTGGGAATGCAAATTGGTACTGCCCTATGGAAACAGTATGAAAGTTCCTTAACGAATTATTTTAAGATGAATACTCATGTGACCACCACCAAACTCTTGGGTTGTGCAAGCAGCCCAGAGGCCTCTCCGCTGCATCTTCCTTGCCAGCACAACCCCTTCCTTCCCCTGGAGGTGACCATTACTCTGTCATTCCATATTCAATTGAGTCTATTTCTGGATACTCTATTAAGTTTCATTAGTCTGATTGCCTAGGCAGGGGTGTCCAACCTGTGGCCCGTGGGCCACATGTGGCCCAGGATGGCTATGAATGTGGCCAACACAAAACTGTAAATTTATTTAAAACATTATGAGATTTTTGTTTGTTTGTTTTCATTAGTGTTTGTGTATTTAATGCGTGGCCCAAGACAACTCTTCTTCCAGTGTGGCCCAGAGACACCAAAAGGTTGGACACCCCTGGTAGACCCAAGTTCACATGGAAATTTGGTTTATAATAAAGATAGCCTCTCAAATCACTTAAGAAAAGATGGACAATTAAATAAATTTTATTGAAGTAACTAGATAACAATTTTTTAAAAAGGTAGCACTACATGCGTACTATAAAAAGATAAAATTAGATGCCTACATTAAAGCATTCGCCAAAATGCCAAATGAATCATGAATCAGAAATAAGTAGAAAAAATAGAACCCTAAAAATGGTAGCTCCTTGATATATTCAACAGATCAAATGTATATAAATTTGTAGTTGGATTTTTTGTTTTGTTTTGTTTTGTTTATTTTTATTTTTTGAGAAGGGAAGGGAAGGAGAAAGAGAGGGAGAGAAACATCAATGTGTGGTTGCCTCTCATGTGTCCCCTACTGAGGACCTGGCCCGCAACCCAGGCATATGCCCTGACTGGGAATCGAACCAGCAACGCTTTGCTTTGCAGACTCATGCTCAATCCACTGAGCCACACCAGCCAGGGCTTGTAGTTGTTTTTTAATTATACTTTATTATTTATGCAATTACAGTTGTCCCAATTTTCCCCCTTTGTCCCCCTCCACCCAGCCCCCCACCTCCTCAGGCAATCCCCATGCTATTGTCTATGTCCATAGGTCATGCCTATTTATTCTTTGGCTACTCTATTCCCTATGCTGTACTTTATATCCACATTACTATTCTGTAACCATCAATTTGTACTTCTTAATTTCTTCACCTTTTCCACCCATCCCGCCAAGCCCTCTCATCTGGCAACCATCAAAAAGTTCTCTGTATCTGTGATTCTGTTTCTGTTCTTCTTGCTTGTTTATTTTGTTTTTTAGATTTAATTGTTAATAGATATGTATTGCTTGCCATTTTATTGCTCACATTTTTTATCTTTTTCTTCTTAAAGAAGACCCTTTAACATTTCATACAATATTGGTTTAGAGATGATAAACTCCTTTCCTTTTTTTGTGTCTGGGATGCTCTATATCTGCCCTTCAATTCTAAATGATAGTTTTGCTGGGTAGAGTAATCTTGACTGTAGGTCACTGCTTTTCATCACTTTGAATATTCCTTGCCAATACCTTGAGAAATCAGCTGACAGTCTTATGGGAGCTCCCTTGTAAGGTAACTAACTGCTTTTCTCTTGTTGCATTTAAGATTCTCTCATTGTATTTAACCTTTGGTGTTTTAATTATGATGTGTCTTGGTGTGGGCTTCTTTGGGTTCACCTTATTTGGGACTATCTGTGCTTCCTGAACTTGTATGCCTATTTCCTTCACCAAGTTAAGGAAATTTTGTCGTTATTTTTTCAAATAGGTTTCCAATTTCTTGTTCTTTCTCTTCTTCTTCTGGCACCACTATGATGAGAATGTTGGTACACCTGAAGTTGTCTCAGAGGGCCCTTACACTATCCTCATTTTTTTAATTCATTTTTGTTCTTGCTGTTCTGACTAGTTATTTTTTCTTCCTTTTTTCTAAACCACTGATTTGATTCTTGGCTTCATCTACTTTATTATTGATTTGTCATAAATTGTTCTTCATTTCAATTAGTGTATCTTTCCTTTCTGACTGGATCTTTTTTATATTGCTGAGGTCCTCTCTAAGTTCCCTGAGCATCCTTATAACCAGTGTTTTGAACTCTGCATCTAGTAGATTGCTTGTCTCCATTTTGTTTAGTTCTTTTTCTGGAGCTGTATTCTGTTCTTTCAGTTGGGCCATTTCTCTTTCTCCCCTCATTTTAGAAGCTTCCCTGTGTTTGTTTCCATGTATTTGGTAGAGCTGCTATGTCTCCCATACTTAATAGAGTGGCCTAATGCAGTAGGTGTCCTGTAGGGTCCTGTGGTACAGCTTCCCCTATTACCTAAGCTGCATACACAAAGTGTGCCCACTGTGTAGGCTGTGTCCACTCTCTTCTTATAGTTGAGTCTTGATTGATGTTTGCATGTTCAAGGTCAGCCAACGACCGTGTTCTGTCCAGAGTCATACAGCATAAGCTACAAAACATTCTGCAGAAGGCTGCTACTTGTGCTGGGCCTGGAGGTGCCCAGAGGAGGCCAAGCTGTGAGTCGAGGCCTGGGGCAACTTAACAAAAGGTACTGGGTTCACTCTAGCCAGATGTTTTTCGTGGGAGAGAATTGAGGAAAATCTGAATGATGGGCCAAGACAAGCTATTCTTATGGAAAAGCCACTGTAAACAGCTTGGGTGGGCCTGAAAGCTGGGTGGGTCAAGGCCTCAAGGAATCACCAGGGTGGGGAAAACATGGTGAGCCGAGTTGATGGAGTCTCAGATATGGTGCCTGCCTGCCAGTTCTGTGGTTCCTGAGGAGAGCTCAGGAAAGCAACAGTGGCCTCTTCCAGCACTTCTGTCTAAGAGAAAGCTTTCCCCCAGGTCCCACTCTGATGCTGGACAATCTAGCTCCTCCCTGTATGTCTCTGATGCTTTTTAATCTGCTGCCCTAGTGCTGGAACACAGAGGGAGTAAATCCAAATAAGTCTGTTCATTGGCCCTTTAAGAGGAACTGTCTGAGGTTCCCAAAGTTTTTGTCTTCCACTGCTTCAATCCCTGCTGATTTTTATAGTCAGAAATTATGGACACTTACCTACCTGGCACTGGAACCCTGGACTGGGGGACCTGCTGTGTGGTTGGGACCCCTCGCTCCTGATATATCCCCACTGATTTTTATGTGCCACATGTGAGTATGGAACCAGCCTGTTCTGTGTCTGCGCCCTTCCTACCAGTCTCAATGTGGTTTCTTCTTTAATCCTGTAGCTGTAGGACTTCTGTCAGCTCAATTTCTGACAGTTCTGAATGATGGTTGTTCTATAGTTTAGCTGTAATTTCAGTGTTGTTGTGTGAGAAGGCAAGCCCTGTTTACCTATGCCCTCCTTATATTATGATCAATTGATATTTGTCTTTTTAAAGCTTAACACATTACCCTTAGTTAATTTTAATGAGTTTTGGTCATCCAGGCATGCCCATTTTGATGTTTTTAAAATCAAAATTTGAATTCTCTTTTTCCCAATCTAACTGCTACTTTGTAGTTAACTAAGTTCTTTTGTAAATGGGTATGCGACTTCCAAGGCCAGTGGGCAAAGTAGAATCGTTATGATCTGAAACTCATAAAAGGGACAATTGTGAGACCCAGAAACATCTTAGTCACTGGATAATCTAGGCAAATTTTTTACTACTTTAAACTGATAAGGATCAAATAGGATAGTAATGATCCCTCTCTTTTTCGCTTTTGAATTTTGGAAGATGCTACTTATAGAATCAAGGCAGTATTTAATATATAGTGCCTATCTATTTTATATAAATACTCTTAAATACAGCTAAATACTCTTAAAATATGCAGAAAAAAGGAAAAAAATAATGCATCAGTCACTTCCTCTCAAATTTTAGGAATTCAGTGCCCTCTTATTAGCGGTAACTAAAGGTTGGATTCTTCAGCATTGGTCCAAATGACACACTTGTCATCTAGCTACTTGAAGAGTTGCCAAATCGCTCTAGGTACATAGGTTCTCATTTCACCTTTAACATCAAGCTAGATCTCAAGCTCTTTTCAGAATTTAATTGTTCTACTTATTCCATGTGCTTGTACTCATGTATGAGTACAAAAACTGGAATTTAGTTATAAAAAATTGTGTATTTATTCTTTCATGTTTAAACTTCCATCACATTCAAAGTACTCTCCATTTGATGCAATACAACTATTGAGACATTTTTTCACTGCTCATGATAATTTTTAAGCGTGTTGATTTTGATGACTTTTAGTGCCTCTGCTATTTTTGTTTTCACCACTTCCACATCAGCAAAAAGTTTTTCTTTGAGGACTTTTGTCATCTGGAGAAATAAAAAAGTCTCTCAGGGTGAGAATGGGTGAATAGAGACGGTGTAGTATGGGGGTCATGCCAGTTTGAGTCAAAAACTGCTGAACATTCAGTGCAGTGTGTACATGTATGTTCGTTAATCACCCATCATAAAATGAGCAAACACCTTGAAAGAGTCTTTGAAAAACTCACTGAATGCAGCCTCTCACAACAACATCAGCTGGTACACTGATACAGATAGGTCCTAGAAGATTCACCTAGCAGGGGAAGCCTATACTACCAGGGGCCAGCCCTCCAGAAGATAATTCTAGGGAGTTTTCTTGGGTGGGTGGTGGGAGGGTCCACCCTCAGAAGTCTGTCTGGTAAAGCCCAGCCATTGTTAATATAATGAGAACAGTTTGTGGGACATCAATGTCACCTGTCAGCCAAGGAGAGTGGACATGAATGCGCATGTGTAAATAATGACAACTTCACTGTACTAGTCAGGGAGGGCAGTAGATGCTATTGACTGAGCATGTGTACTGTGTGGCCCTCACATTCAAAATGATTGAGTGAGTAGAGCAAGAAATGTGCATCAGATTTTGCATTAAGCTTGAACATTTGTCCATGGGAACTATTCAGATGATTCAGAAGGCCACAGCTATGGGCAATGGGTGATTAGCAGCTTCATCATGAAAATGCACCCATTCATGCGTCACATCTCATGCAGTTTTTTGTTGAAACATCAAATCACCCAGGTGACTCAGTTCCCCTACAGCCCAGATTTGGTGCCTGTGACATATACATTTTCCCAAAACTGGTATCACTTTTGAAAGGGAAGAGATTTCAGACCATCAATGAGATTATGATGGGGCAGCTGACGGTGACTGGGAAAACTGTGTGAGGTCCCAAGGTGCATACTTTGAAGGCAACTGAGCATCATTGTCACATGTATGATGTTCCTTATGTCTTGTATCTTCTTCAATAAATGCCTCTATTTTTCATATTGTATGGCTGGATACCTTCATATATATATACATGTTTTTGTTCATTGAACATGTATTATGTGCCAGGTACTTTGCTCTGTGATAGGACTGATGTCTTGAGTGCGGATCTCCCTGATGTCTCTTTGAAGAACACTTATTTCTCCTTAGACTTCCTTTATTTCCCAATGTCAAGTTTCTAAGGTCTAAAAACTCAGTGTGCCTTGCCTTTGATAGCCTGGGGTCTTACTATGAAAGTAGGGAAATAAAATGGGGGTGCTTAGTACTTTGGTACCATTTCTGTATGGAATATAACTGTCTAGATTAATTCTATTCTGGTTTACCTATATACTCAAATACATAGCCACTGAGCCAAGATATGACTCAAAATTGTGGGAGGCCTGGTAGTTTTTTCAGCAGTATAATTTCATCCTCAATGAAGAGTTCAACAGATAATGGATTCTTCAAAATCTCTCCCCGATAATTCCCTAGAAACAAGCCAAATAATCTGATATCAATATCCATTCTGGTGCAAAAGTACACTCATTCATCTAGACTCACCCCTAACAGCAGCCTGCATACCATGTCTCAATCCTTAAGCGATACAGATCAAATCAAACTACTATGGTCTGAATGTTTGTGTCCCACCCAAATTTTACACTGGAATCCTGACACCAATGTGATGGTAATAGGAGGTGGGGCCCCTAGGAAGGGATTAGGTGGGTACAGGTTGCCTCTGACAACCTGGAGTTCTCTGGGTTTTATTTTGTTAAAGATTTCCTTACACTCATACAATAATTGCATCTGCATTCTGGTCATCTGTACATGGAGGTCCTACAACATTTTAAGTGGAAAATGACCAAAATTAAGATCATTATCATTCCTTCAGAGCCTGCCCTTTCACCTCTGTTCTGATCCTCAGTCAATGAAATAAGCATCTATACAACCACACGTGCGTTGAACATGTGTGCACACACACACCCCTCCAGTGTTCCTCAGAGGCCAATCTAAATGCCACAGGAATTCATTTTATTATTTATAGCCTTGCTCCAAACTCCCCTGTGAATCTCACCCCTCCCACTCCTGCCCTTCCCACCACATCCCTCATTCTTTCCTTGCATAATGCCTTTGCTCCAGTCACACTAAAATTCTCATGATGCTTCAGTTGGGTATTTTCTTTTCATTGATTTATGCCAAATCTACTGTTAACTGTTAAATCTACACCTAGAAAATCATATCTCATTCTCTATGACAGAACCCAAATCGTTCTCCTCAGCAGAAACTCCCCACAGTCCCAGGGCAGAGTTAGGCATTCCCTTCCTTGGTGCTGCCCCAGGTCTTGGCTCATACCTACAGTGAGGTGCAATTGTTGCCTCGCATGCTATCTGCATATTTGTCTCCTCTGGGTTGGGTTCTCAGGACACAGACCTTATTTTACTAACTGCACCTTCTCTAGTTTCTGTCATTGTGCCTCAACATGTCAACTGATAAATGTGTGCATGAGGGCTTTCTTACCTTTCTGCCACTCCTTATAGATAGATCCTATTCTCAGTTTTCTCTTTAACTCTTCTTACCCTCTCCTGTGTATAACTTAGGTGGCTGGGAAGTGTCTGCCTTCTTGCTCTTCCTGAGTCTTCAGCTCACTCTTGGCTGACACTCTGGTCTGTGGGCTGCTCTGCCCCATCATCTCTCTGGTGTCCAGCATGCCATCAGCCTTCCTTGTGACAGAATCATGTTTCAAGCTTTCATACTCAATGCTGTCCTTGGGTGTGTGCCTGTAGTTCATGGTTATCTTATTAACTCTCCATATAATGGGAGGGGATATTTATCTACCCTTTGGAAAAGTATTCTTTCTGGGAAAGAGCCTCAATTCCTGGCAGAGTGTAACCAGAAGGACCATTGCCCTGTAAACAAAATCACATTCATGCCACACCTAAACGGAATGTTCAAAGGGACTCTGTGCCCAAGAGCCAGCACCACGCAGTACAGGGAACAGGTGATCGGTGAATGCTCACCAGGGTGCTGGCAGTGCCAACCAACCATTCTCTGGAACATTGTAGGCACTCAATAGTATGAAGCAAAAGTAATGGTTTGCCAGTGCTAATACTGACAGATCATGACAAACTGAGAAACTAGTAAAATAACTTTGTTTGAAAACTGAGCATGTATAGAACTAACATTATAGTTTTATGTCCTTGACATTTAAATATGGCCAGATGTGAAAATGGGAGGCAACATTTATCAAATATTTTGTAAATCAATGAAAAAATCACAGATAGATAAAGAACAAAATTCATTCTTTTGTAAATTTCTAGTCATTCAGTTTTGTCGAGTATTGGTCAGTTCCTCTGTCAGAAGCAAATGGAACTGAACACAGAACTCAATTCAGGGATTTCCAAAACAAAGTTTTTAGGGTTTATGTATTATCCAAAAGTGGGGAACTTCTATCAACTTATTTATTTTATAACTCAGGAAAATCTTCATGATTTTTCTCTTGAAATAATGGTCAAAAAGCGTGAGTCAATATTTTATTTTTGCTTGATCAAGTCTTGTTGAACATTTCCAAAGTCAACCAAGTTTTACAAATGGACAAATATCTCCAAAGCATCATGTGTATATAAGTAAAAACCTGGACTCTTTAGGCTGAAACCCCAGATTGTATTTTAAAGAGAAATTTCAAATAGTGATTGAATAAGTTAAACAAATTATTCTACATAGCCATACACATTTCACTCAGATGTCCAAAGCTTTCCCAATAGATATGGTAATGTTCTGAGAAAAAAGCATTTAAATTGTCTCAACATAAAGTATTTGGATTTTTAAATTTAATATGGTTTGCATTCCTAGTCAAAAGAGCAATACCAACTTCCAGTAGTGAAAGTAATACAATTTAGAGAAATTCTTTCAGCTACATAATTTTAAATAATTCAAATGCTTTAGGACTTATTTTTTTAATGTCATCACCAATGGCTTATATTAGTTCCTGAGCAGCCAAATTTAAAATTCATTCTGGGCCTTGACAAAGCTTTTTATGTTAAGGACGATTTTTCCATTGATTAAATTCATTTATGTGAGAGTTAACAAAATCTGTTTACTTGAAGCCTTAAACAGTGTACAATGTTTTCAAAGTGTTGAAAATGTGTGTTATCTTGCCTTTGAATTGTCAAAAAAGAAAAAGAAAGAAAAGGCAGAGCAGATTTATCAGCTGGTCTATCATCTTCTTGGAAATTTATAGTTAATTTCTGGTCCCCATTGCCCATCCGTGCCCCCAAATCCAACAGAGATATTTTCAAAAACAGTTTCTGTTCTAACAAAACAAGAGTTTATGATTCACTTTCAGACTTTGTTCTTTCAACTAACTTGTTTGTTCAGGAAAACAGATTTCTAAGAATTGCACACACAGCAGGATCTTTGTGCCCCTGTTTTTACTCCTGTTGTTGCTCAGATGACACAACTTTGGCTCATAAAACATGCATTAAAGATAAGTGGAGGAAAACATGATAATTGCGTGATGGTTTTTTCCATCGATGTACCATTCTTAGCATAGGAAAAGTGCAGGCATATAAAATAATCTAGTGACAATTAATGGAAGCTTTTAAATCGTACAAACTGGGAGGAGGTGAGAGGTGTTTCTTCTGTGTGTATCTGAGGTCTCTGGACCTAACTGCATCAGACTTTGAAAATGTGTCCAAGATAGTTATATACTTTTCCTATTTTTCCCAAATTGCCATAAGCTTTATACTCTTTCCACTTAATTTCTTCCCTTGCTCCACAATGGTTCCCTACCTGGAATCTTTGCCTTCTGTACCATCGGATTAAAATTAATGTCCACCTCTTTACAACAGCCAGGATATGGAAATAACCTAGGTGTCCATAGACAGATGAATGAATGGAGAAGATGTGGCATATATATACAATGAAATATTATTCAGCAATAAAAAAAGAATGAAATCTTGCCATTTGTGGTAACATGGGTGGACCTAGAGGGTATATGCTAAGTGAAATAAATCAGACAGAGGAAGACAGGCACCATATAATTCCACCATATGTGGAATCTTTAAAAATTGAACAAACAAAACAAAACAGAAAGAGCTTCATATACAGAGAGAAAAAACTGATGGTTGCCAGAAGGGAGTGGTTAGGCAGAAAAGCTATAAAAAGTCAAGGGAAACAAGATGTACAAACTTCCAGTTATAAAATAAATAAGTCACAAAGATCTAATGAATACCATCAATACCACAGGTAATAGAGTCACTAATATCATAATCACTTTGTACAGTGACAGATAGTTATTAGATATATAGTGGTGGTCACATGGTAAGGTATATAATTGTAAAAGCATTATGCTGTACACCTGAAACTAATATCACATTATATATCAACTTTACTTCCATTTTAAAAACCATTTAAAAATTATTAATAATAGTACAAAAATTCAATGTCCAGCTTATCTCCCAGATAGTCACCTACTCTGACCTCTGAATACAGGTAGCTATATCTTTAAGTTCATTTCCAAAAGAACAAGTTCCTACATTTCTCAATGTAGGGAAAAAACCACTGTAGGCAGAATGCCATACAAATCAATTGGAGATAGAAAATCCCTGTGCACTTCTAAGCAGTGGAGGAGAAATAAGGAACAAGAAATTTAAAACACCTACTCCTCCAAGCATGAAAAAGAAAAGGCACATATTGCTGGCAAGTTATAAAATATGCTACACTAATGTCCTATTGTGTCATTTCGCTCACTTGTGGACTCCATGTGAGCTGTCATCCTGAGCATGGATGGTATCACCCCAGAACTATGCAAATCTAGTTACTGCCATGGCAGTCGGGGCGCCCACAGTCACTGGCCTCCTGGACCTCCGAACTACCCAGGAAGGAAATTCCAGTCACCTTGAAACTAAGCCTTCACATCTGATTGGAACTTGAGCTTTGGCCTGAGTTATACAAGAGAAGGAAAACTAAAAAATCAAAAGCATATTTGACTTGTGCCCTGAGTTAGGATTTCCCTGACGTGACAAGCCAGGTGCAGACCATTAAGCCAAGTTAAAGGTGAAGCCCTGGGCCCTGGGTCTGCTCCACCTTCACATCCTCCATCTATTTCCTCCAGCCCTGCCACCTAGAAGGAGGAGGGTGTTTGCCAGAAAGGTAGGGTGTAGGAAGAAAGGGTAGAAAACGATTTTTATAAGATTAGTTGAACAGAAAGCAAAACTGAAAGAATAATCAGAAAACCAGGATTCTAGTTTCTTGCCACTACCTCCTGGCACCTCCTGGCATCGGACCATAGGAAGGTCCTTGACCTCTTTGAAACTTAAAGTTCTCATGGGTTACATGAGTTTGTTGGCAAATGTTCTACTTCCTTCACAGGATTCTTTGAGGGTCAAATAAACAAAAACTTGAAAAAACTCTGAAAAATATTCCATGTGGTTTCCCCTCTCTTTTCTATTCAATTTCTTCTAGATTTTTCTCTAGATCCCCATCCCCTTCTATCCCCCTTCTTTTTTAACTGTCCTCCACTCTGCGCCTTCCAGTAATTGGTTTATTACCTTCAGTTTGTCCTTTATCTTCTGCAGTTTCATCTTTTCTTCTGTCTACATTCTGTATTTTGTTTTTCTCTGTTCTCTGTATCAATGGATTCAGGAAATGTTAATTTAAAAAATACCATACCAGACTTCCGCCAAGATGGCAGCGTAGGTGGTCGCACTCGCTGCCCGCACATCCAGAGTGTCTAAACAATGAATGCAGTAGTGAAAAATTAAACAACCAGAACGGACAGAATCGAACTGAAGGGAAGTCCGACACCCAGGAGGTAGGAGAAGACGAACATCCAGGCCGGTAAGCGGGGCAGTACCAGGCAGAGGAACGGAGTGAGTGAGAGGCAGCTCTCACGGAGGGACTCACGCCGCCAGTGCCTGAACAGGGCGTGGCCCCGAACGACAGGTGAATCCCGCAAGCCGGCCACGCTGCCGGAGAGAGGCCAGGGCTGAGCCAGCAGAACCCAGTCTGGCAGAGGAGGCGGTGGGGAGCTGGGGAGCGGAGGAGTGACGGAAGCCCGCGGTGATCGGAGGCCGCCATTGCTTCCTCCCAGGCCCTGCCCCAGAGGCAACGTCATCCAAAAAGCGACCCAGGTTGCAGGAACCTGCCAGCTGACAAGTGCACTGAGATAAAAAGAATGAAAATGGCCAAAATGAAAGATCAGAACAAATTACAACTAACGGATGACAACATAGCCAACCTATCAGATGCGCAATTTAAAATGCTTGTAATCAGATTGTTAACAAAACTGGAAAATAGGTGGACGCAAATAATTGAACAGATGAAGAATACGATAAGGATAATGGAGGAAGATTTACAGGGAACCAATAGGGAAAAAAAGGAGGTTGGATCTCAAACCAATGGGATGGACCAGAAGGAAGAAACAAGAATTCAAAAAAATGAGGAGGGACTCAGAAACCTCAGAGACATTTAT